>JAGDYQ010000059.1:274896-312396 GCA_021962125.1 Bulinus truncatus | reverse complement strand
GGGGTGTGAGAGAGAAAGGAGGGAGAGATGGGGGAGAGAGAGGGGGGGTGGAGAGATGCACCATAAATAGACTTAAACTACTTTTGTTTCACTTTACATAATGTACATGACCTATATACGTGATCCAGGGAGCTTTCCACAGCACGTAAACAACATCACGTGACACTAAACGTATTCCTTGACATGAAAAATCAACGTGGCGAGGAAACTAGAACAAGTTTTATTTTTAATTGCATTCGGGCGGCAAACAAAAAAACGCAACGGTGGAAATAATACAAGTAAACAACAATGGGAGGGGCTTTTTGGTTTCATTCTGGGACATTAAAACAGATAAACGACAGGACGTAAACAATACAAACAATAACATAGACTATTTAACACTTAGCGACTAATTTCAGTGAGTCATTTGACTTGTTAAATTTAAACGCAAAGGCTACAATGTGGAGACATATGGGTGTTAATGACAAGGGTCTCCCAGCTGTTGTAGATTCTGTTGCCAATTTGAATATTTTTTTTAGCCAGATATCGATATTTTTTGAGCCGTCTCAAATGAACGAATTCACTATCGTATGCCAGATATATATTAATGATTCTTTCTTTTGTTTGGATGTATTATATAGATTAATAACTATATGTTTTATCATCATCACCATCATCATCATAACCTTTACCGATGTGGTCGTTGGGGGAAAGAGTGGACAACTCAACAGATACATTACTCCATAGTTGTCTATCCTGAGCGGATGTCTTTAACTCATTTGTTTATATATTTATACTAGCCGTACACTGCAAAACCTTTGCATATTGTTATCTCCCCTTGATCGGTAGGCTAGGTTATTTTTGGTTTCGGGCAGATCCGGTTTTTTTCATGATTGTATTTTAAACTGGAATACTGCTGTATTAATTCTTTACTTTCGATTTAACGCAGAACCCACGCCGCTGTTATTTATATAGACAATTTTTCATGGATTTTTTGATATTTATTTAGAAAAAAAAAAAAGGTTGTGAGCTCTGTTCCGTCATTAACAAAATAAACCTATTAGTTCCGCATCTGTATCTGCGTAATGTACTCCCACAACTATCTATCTGTCTGTGTGTCTGTCCATAAAATAAAATCAATAAGAAGCCAAATAAATAATTAAATAAAACAATTTGGTTTATGAATGAGCTAGTGTTCAGTTCAGTTTTTGTTCAGTTTTGACTTTCTTCAATTAAAAAAAAAAAAACATTAGGCTAACACAAAATATTGCTATTCATAGTTTCAATGATGATTGTTGCTTAGCTCTAATTCATTTTTTTTCTGGAATCTTTTAAATTATCTTTTTATAAAATCAATCTCTTGAAGAACTGGCATGCGGAGGGGGTGTGGTTGGGGGAGGGGGCTCTTCAAAGATTATTTACTCATAATTTAAACTTTAGCTCTAAACTAAATTGATTATGGTCAGCCCCGTAGCGTGAAAATTCTACAGCAGAGGCCAGGCAATAGCGGGGAGGGGGGGTCATGTAATACATTTTACTAAGTAGAACAAATAAGCAGGGGGGCGATGTTTATTTTTAGACTTGCTCTATAAAGTTTATGTATATATATATATATATATATATATATATATATATATATATATATATATATATATATATATTAGCTTTTAACTAATTGGCATTTTGTGTTCTTTAAAAAGTTGTTTGATTACTATTCTACTTTAGCCATATAATAAGTGGATAATGGCTGCAGATGTACCCGTATAGTTAAAGTTTTGTCTGCATCAGCGATTCACGATACTACATGAATGTGTCAGGCAATGAGGTTCAATGCACGTACACAAGGTGTTGTCGATGTTGTGCGTTGCGCTCATGTCCTGGTTATTTTTTTTAATTTTTTTTTTACTATTCGTGTCAAGGCCATGACTATTTGGGTCAAGTTTAACTAAGTAGGTCATTGCATTTTTTTTTCAAATTTTTACGGACGCCTTACCTTCTTACTTCTTACCCGCCGCCTTTTCCATATTTCATTTTATTTGAAACATTTCAAACTCAAATGTTAGAGAACAGGCCCGTAGCGTGCGGGGGGGCATGGGGGCCGGGCCCACCTGCGTTTTGTCTGCCCCCCCCCCCTGCTTATTGCCTGGCCCTGCTGTAGAATGCCTGACCCCCTGCTGTAGAATGCCTGGCCCCTGCTGTAGAATGCCTGGCCCCTGCTGTAGAATGCCTGACCCCTGCTGTAGAATGCCTGACCTCTGCTGTAGAATGCCTGGCCCCTGCTGTAGAATGCCTGGCCCCTGCTGTAGAATGCCTGGCCCCTGCTGTAGAATGCCTGACCCCTGCTGTAGAATGCCTGACCCCTGCTGTAGAATGCCTGGCCCCTGCTGTAGAATGCCTGGCCCCTGCTGTAGAATGCCTGACCCCTGCTGTAGAATGCAGACCCCTGCTGTAGAATGCCTGGCCCCTGCTGTAGAATTTTCACGCTACGGGGCTGGTAGAGAACGTGAGACTGGCTCTAGTTGACAACAGTGTAAAAAAAAGTATAAAGTTCCCTTAGACCTAACGGGCCATCGGGGCAGATGAAGTGTAGAATTCATCTGTTTCCATAAGCTCGGCATATGAAGGGATTGTGTGGTTAACCACACAACTTAAGTCAGGGTACCCATTTAAATGATGAGTGGTTTTGCGTGGTACGACTTTGAAACAAATTTCATTTGGAAAAATTCACCATGGCTCTCAACGAGGATCGAACCCAGGGCTCTCAGGTCGACAGTGAAGTATCTACAATACTCGGCCATCCGTCCCACAGTTGACAACCATGAGTCGTTACTACCATGTCCAGCGTCCTACCATGAAAGCTTTTATTTTTTTGATAACTTACACTGTAGAGGGGTGAAAGGGTATTCAAATTAATATGTTGTGATTGGGATAAGAAGCTAGTTAACACGCAGCTCTGAAGAGAACTCGGAAGACCCCATAATTTTTTAAAATAAAAGTAAAAACTTACATTTTTCTACATACACGCTATACTCAATTATCTAACATCTGAGCACGGGTGGCCGTACGGGGTAGAGCGCTCGACTGTCGACAGGAGGGGTACTAGGTTTTAACCTTCACCAAGCCTTTACTCCCCCCCCCCCCCAACTTAAAGTCAGATACCCATTTAAAGCTTGGTGGACCTTGGGACTTTCACCAGGACTTGAAAAAAGACCCGAAGTTCTCACTGAGATTCGAACCCGGGAAGCGCTCTACACCACTTGATTATTGGATGGAGCGTATACAAAGAAAAAACATATAGGCTGCATCTTGTTTGTTAAACTGACCACCATAAACCGCCCCCTCCACCTCTAACCCCCCCCCCCCAACACCTTCCTTTTTTATTCAGTATCATTCACATAGACTGTTATCGCCCAGTCCTAGCAACTTACTTTTTGAAATCAAAACATAACAATTTAGGCGTTAATATTGACACGCCCCCAGTTGTTAGGTGTGATTAGAAACGAGGCAGGAAACGAATGTCTCCATAAGCAGAACAATCTTTCTTTACTATGTAAGCAGAACGATCTTTCTTTACTATGTAAGCAGAATGATCTTTCTTTACTATGTAAGCAGAACGATCTTTCTTTACTATGTAAGCAGAATGATCTTTCTTTACTATGTAAGCAGAACGATCTTTCTTTACTATGTAAGCAGAACGATCTTTCTTTACTATGTAAGCAGAACGATCTTTCTTTACTATGTAAGCAGAACAATCTTTCTTTACTATGTAAGCAGAATGATCTTTCTTTATTATGTAAGCAGAACGATCTTTCTTTACTATGTAAGCAGAACGATATTTCTTTACTATGAAAGCAAAATGGTCTTTCTTTACTATGTAAGCAGGATGGTTTGTTCTTTACTATGTAAGCAGAATGGTCTTTCTTTACTATTAAGCAGAACGATCTTTCTTTACTATGTAAGCAGAGTGATCTTTCTTTACTATGTAAGCAGAACGATATTTCTTTACTATGAAAGCAAAATGGTCTTTCTTTACTATGTAAGCAGGATGGTTTGTTCTTTACTATGTAAGCAGAATGGTCTTTCTTTACTATGTGAGCAGAACGATCTTTCTTTATTATGTAAGCAGAGTGATCTTTCTTTACTATGTAAGCAGATGTTTTTTTCTTTACTATGTAAGCAGGATGGTTTGTTCTTTACTATGTAAGCAGAATGGTCTTTCTTTACTATGTAAGCAGAATGGTTTTTCTTTACTATGTAAGCAGAATGGTTTTTCTTTACTATGTAAGCAGAATGGGTTTTCTTTACTATGTAAGCAGAATGATTTTTCTTTACTATGTAAGCAGAATGGTTTTTCTTTACTATGTAAGCAGAATGCTTTTTCTTTACTATGTAAGCAGAACGATCTTTGTTTACTATGTAAGCAGAATGGTCTTTCTTTAATTTGTAAGCAGAATGATTTTTTTTTTTACTTTTTTTGCAAGCTCTTACTACGAAATGACGACGAATGCCACAAAATACTAATTAACTGATAGATATCTTAGAATGTTATTCTATAATGTCATCAGAATATTCAAAAACTTTCTTCATTCATTACTCAGACTGTGATAATTAAAATATAAAAAAAAGAGGAAAAAGAAACAAATGTACACAGAGAGATGAGTGCAGAGACCTATCTAGGTGAGTGCCTTTCAAGTACCCCCCCCTTCCCCATGCCCCATTAACCCACCCCGTCCTAAATGACAAAACTCGTTTATGGACTAATGATGACTAGCAAGCCCACTAACAAGCCCACTAACAAGCCTACATATCATCATTGAAAGCATCGAGCGGAGAAAGGGTTAACAATCTATCCATAGAGTTCAGAGATTTGTTAGGAGTTTGGTGGGGTTTGGGGAAAAAATGCCTGAAGCACCAGATCGAATATAAATAAATTCTGGAGAGGGGCCCGTTGGCTTTTGAGGGGCCCCAAAACGGTTGCCAAGTTTACCGATTTCTAAAAAAAAAAACTGCATTTTTAATACAATTCAACTACCGGAAAGTGTGACGCTGTCTGTTGCTCCAATTTGGGATAGATTTTTATTTGCACAAATCCGTAATTCTGTTTAGAGATGCGTAGAAAATCGTGGTTTGATATTATTGGATACGCCGATTTATGTTGGCAGGAGACACCTTAGGCAGACACCTTACTTGGTATGCCCCATTGTTGCCCCATGTCTAGTAAAGATTCAGTAGTCTTGTAATGTGAATTATGGACCCAAAGTCATACTTCAAAAAATCTTTTGAGTGCTCACCTTGCATTAAGTAGAAATAGACTCAGAAATTTTTTTAAGTAAAATATAAATAGCTACACCCTTTAAGAGGAAAACATTTTCGTTTGCTTAATTAACATTGTCCATTACTCTACATTATTTATCTGGCTCTTTTTTTTTTTTTAGAATATATTTGTTTCCTAATATTAACCGCTTTGACTGCCCTTATATCTATGGCTTTGACGTTTTTATATCTATTGCTTTCTACTGTCCTTATATCTATGGTTTTGACTGTCCTTATATCTATGACATTGACGTCTTTATATCTATGGCTTTGACATATTTAAACATTAGGATGTCCAGCAGGGAACATTGCGTCGTAACAAAAAATAAACTCTTTCTTCAAATTGAGAGCATTTTATTATGATAAAAATTACATAATGTGATGCAGGAATGAACAATATTCAATAACAGAATAAAATGTTCTCCTAAAAAGTGGTGTCTATATTTCTTTATAAAATGTCCTAATGTACCCCTTCTTAAACCCCGTCGTGTGGTGAAATTATCAAACGTTGACCGGTCCATGGCGAGAAAAAAAGGTTGGGGGGGACCACTGAAATATATGACCTTGGAGGTGCACCACTGGATGCATTATGAACACGAAATAAGAATCTATACTATTCTATACGACAAGTCATGCAGCCAATGAATGATTAGGAAAGTTTAAAAAAAAAACAACAACCTATATTGAAGGGGTTAGGTGCCAGCAATTAACCTCGTTCTGAAGTCTTAGTCCCCCACCCCCCACCCCACCCCACAGGTTTTGGTTTACATACTCGTGTGTCGTTGTACTTACATTGTCTTCAGAATTATTTTTTTTTTCCTAAGACAAATATTAATGGCTGAAAGGCTGAATGAAGTCATGCATTTATCAGTCAAACACTGAATGACTCCAACCTACCTGCCTCACCCCCCCCCTTCCGCTTTCCCCCTCCCTCCCCTTTTCAGTGACAAAAAGACATTTACAAAAATCTCTTTTGGGAAATATTTAAAAATAACTCTCGGCCTATTTCAAGCTACACCCCCCCCTCTCCCCACAATTTTCTTACCCTCCCCACAACCACCACCACCACCACCACTCCATTGGAGCCCATATTAAGTCAGCGACGACTAGCTTTTAAAAAAAAAATGACAGATTGTCAGTGACGGATTTCACGCGGCATGCTTGTATCACGTGACGGGTCATGCGGGTCATGCGGGGTCAATGCCAGCCAGCAATCAACTTCCTCTGGGCATGGTCGGCGGACAGCTGCTTGAAAAACAAAACAGAAAAAAAAAAATCTCCCCCCCCTTGCTCCCTTTCATCGGGGGGGGGGGAGTGGGGTGGGGGCAGAGTGCGTGTGAATAATTTACGCAGCCCTTCTCTGGCTATTTATAGACATTACGTTGGAGTTATTTTTAGCTGCATTCTTTCCTTGTTGCTAAAGCGCAGTGGGTTCTGATTGCCATCTCTGGATTTGAGATTAAATCCCAATAGTCCATAGACCAAGGAAAAAAAATAACATCTGCTAATTTGATCATTTTTTTTATTTTTTTTTTTACATTTAGGACCATCTTCTATACAGCTGCCAACAGGGCCGGCCATACGAATTGTGGAGCCCAATTTAACGGATGCTTGCGAGGCCCCTCTCCTAATTTTTTTTTTACGATAACAAATATTACTTTTAATGCTAAATGTAAATTGCGGGGCTCCCTGCCAGGCGCGGGGCTCAATTTGGAGCGATCGGTCAAATCGGCCTAAAGCTGGGCCTGACTGACAAGTTGTTTTTAACATTAAGTACGCAAACATAAGGGACCCTTATAATAATCGGGGTCCCTTTTAATTGATAATTTCACTCTACACTCCCGTTTGCGAAGGCTAGATATTATATTTTAATACAATTAATCGTAACAAGGTGATTAATAAATTATAACTGACGACATTATTAACTTTTAAATTGTTTACTTTTTCAAAGATGTTTTCATAATACAAGTTGTACAAGTCATTAAGATGATAAATGAAACAGCGTTGAACGAATACGGGGAAAGTCTTCTTCGGTTCGAGATTATCTCATTTAGGAAGGCTGTGGGAACTCCGCATGAGATCAGCAATGACGTAATCAAATTATGCCGTGCACGATTTAAACATATGTGTGTGTGTTTTTTTTTTAAACAAATGTACTTATTATGACATCATCGACAACGTTTTGACCAACAGTACTACAAATACACAAGTTTATCAGCGACCGGTGGTACGCTGGGAGGGGGGGGGTAAGTGACGTCATGACTACATGTGTGAAAGGTCTGCGTTACAGATTTTTTTTTCCCTTGTTGTGTTGTTACACGGAGTGCAGTTTGGGATATGTACATCTTTTCTTTTCTCCTTCCTGCGCAATATCCAAAATACAAACAAAAACCTCTGCTGGACATGTATAAACAGTAGACATTACTCTGAGTATAAAATAGAGGCTAATAATAAATGTGTAGCACTTTCTGTTGTGTACTTTACGTTAAGTAAAACAATTATTCTGAAATCGATGGTATTTTTTTAGAATGATTACACTGGCCCGTTTACAGTACATTGTGAAAGATAAAATTTGATGTAAGAAATAAAAACACGAGCTAGCTACGTAAAAAAAAAATGAAAATATGAACACAAAAGAGTGTGTTTTGGGCCCCCATACTACAATAACCTGTATAACAAAAACGAAATATAAATTGTCTGCATGGACTTCCAATATTGGCACAGCCACCAGGAAAGTACCATTGCAGCCTTAATGATTTAAGATCGAAAATGCTTGTAGGTTGCAGAAGATGGAAATAGAATAACGAGTAAGAGACGCCATTAAGACGAATATTTCTTTGTGCGCGCGCACATAAACAAAAATCTGAAAAAAAATTTTTTTGCAACACAACAACCCGACCAATGAATCATCAAATGTTTTATTTATTAAAACAATGAAGTTGAACGATACAAATCTGACATTTAACAAAACTTTGAAGTAAACATATCTCAATTCTCAATCAATGGATGCAGTGGCGTAAACAGAGGATGGCGGGCGGCCCGCCCCGGATGGAGCTTTTTTTTGCTGCTAGCCAGGGGCGGCATTTACTGAACAGTTAGTTACGCCCTTCTCTGCAGTTCGATAGTTCCCCCCACCTCCCGTTTCTCCTCTCTGCAATCTTGATTAGACGGTAGTTGTTTTGTTTTAAACCTAAATATGTATGATAACACCCACCTACCATATAATGGAATCGCCCGTCGTACCCCCTCCCCCCCCCGCCTCATCCCCGTAACGCTAGTTCAAGGGTGTTATTATACAAGGAGTTTGAGTCTGTGATTTAACGGAGTAGTACATAAGACTACCCGAGACAATAAGAGACGTTCTTACTGATGTCAGCCAGTGCCTGCATCAGTTCTGCACCCCCCGCTGCCATTCAGTAAAAGAAACACTACAAACAGGACCTGGAAAGGAAGATGATGCATTTATCAAAAGAAAACTATTTTTCTCACTAGAGCAGCTGACCGGTCAACGATTGATAATTTCACAGCGGCCTTCATGGGGAGGGGAGGGGCATTGATAATTAAATATTTAGATTGTTGTGATTTACAATATCAGTTCCACTGAACTTCCGGTTAATCTCTCTTCCATGAAAAGTGGCACATACCCGATAGAGATATACACCGCAGTGAATAAAATGGAAATAATTTAGTGGTTCTTGGGCGGCCCTGTACCATTTGATCCACGGACCGGTACCGGTCCGCGGCCCGCATATTGGAGCTACTGCCCTAGAGCGGTGCTACTCAAAGTGTTGGTCCCCGGACCGGTGCAGGTCCGTGGGTCATCAGCCGCCGGTCCGCAGAAGTTATCAAGCAAAGTCACTATAGTGACTAAGTCACTGCAAGGCCGGTGTGGGGAAAATAGTGCGCCGGTCCTTGCTCCAATAGTAAACTCCCTGCAGAGGCGTACCTAGGGTGGGAGGAGGGGGGGTCCAAATTCAAAAGTCCCCCGGGCCTCAGCTTGAGGGGCCCCAAAATTTGTTTTCACTTTAAATATTAAGTACATTATCTCATGTCATGGTGTCGAATGTCATAATGCAGGGAGCCCCAAAGAGGCCAAGCCCCCCCGGGCCCCCAAATCTCTAGGTTCGGCACTGACTCCCTGCCGGTCCGCCAAGCTAAAAAGTTTGAGAATCACTGTCCTAGCAGACATAGGCCTAATTGGTAAATTTTCAATACCCAAATTAACAGTTAATTCCCCAAAAATAAAATAACTATTCAAACATGGTTACAATCAGCACATCACGTACAATGTGGTTGACACCTGAAAAGTTTGTTTGTGTTCAGTAAAATCTCGGTGGCCAATAGTATAACAGAAAAAGAAAAAAATCAGCTGCAATGAGGTCAACTTTTGGTCTAATCAAAAATCCCGTCAGACGTCAGTTTACGTCTGCTGGTTGATAAACCTTACGTCTGCCGGTTGATAAACCAGATTCTGTCCAGATAACTCTGTCTGGTCCATATCGTGGCGAGTCCAGACGAGTTGCGTCTCACTTTAGGAGTGATGTCTTCATCACAGCGGGTGTCATTTTTCCCCGAAAGATAAAACGGTTTTGATCACAAATATGTCAGGGAGACAAAATCTTTATCTTATTATTTTAGATAGAATATATTAGTAAGGTGGGTGTTTTTTTTAAAATTATTTTTGTAAATCTTATTTCTGACTTTTGTTGACTGTATATATATATATATATATATATATATATATATATATATATATATATATATATATATATATATATATTTGATAAAAATCAATCAAAAGTTTGCACACACTAACAGTATACAATCCTGATTAACCCTAATCTAAAAATAAAAACAAAATTTATAATCAGGCTGTTATAAATGAGAACTAAATAGGTTGATGCCGACCAATTATACGCTCTTTCGACGTTGAATTGTTTAACTTAGAGCCCTTCTTTCTTTATTTGGAAAGAAGGGGACCCTTCTCCCTGGACCCCCATCATCAAAAGCCTCCCCCCCTCACCTTCCATCTCCACCTTCCCATTACTAATTCTTTTCAAATATGAAGCATGATGCTCTTATGTTAGCGAGTGTTCTTTTGCATAGGGCCCCTAATAACTCCTGGGCCCCTAATAACTCCTAATGTCTCTAGCTAGGGCCCCCATGTATCTCCTAAAGTCTCTAGCTAGGGCCCCATGTATCTCCTAAAGTCTCTAGCTAGGGCCCCATGTATCTCCAAAATCTCTAGCTAGGGCCCCCATGTATCTCCAAAGTCTCTAGCTAGGGCTCCCATGTATCTCCTAAAGTCTCTAGCTACGGCCCCCATGTATCTCCTAAAGTCTCTAGCTAGGGCCCCAAATATTTTCTAAAGTCTCTAGGGCCCCCATGTATCTCCTAAAGTCTCTTGCTAGGGCCCCCATGTATCTCGTAAATTAATTTGGCTGAAATTAATTAGTTTAATTGAGTTTCTTTTGAAATGGCGTACTGTTTGGATGACAAAAGGCTGAAACTGCTAATGTCTGACTTCAGTGTTACCAAAGAAATATATCTAAGCCAGCCATGGGCTGACTATAGCCCGCGGGCCAATTCGGACCGCCGAGCTGTCTAATCCGGCCCGCATCACACCACTAGTTTCTAGCAATAGACTTTTATACTATGATGTCTACCTTTAATCTACATATCAGTTCATGCCAACACTGACTCGCCGTGGCCTGCGATTTAAAAAGTTAGCCCACCCCTAATCTAGGCTATTCTATCCTGTGTAAAGGAAAAGAAAAAAACTTTTGCGTTTAATGCAAACTATGATACACTTGTCCTCATATGACATGACGTCATCACGGGGCTAGAAAATGTTATATGATTAGGTGTCTCGGCAAAGATAAGGTTTGTAAACCCAACCAGCGTGGCAAAGGTCGTGTGTTCAAATCTCTCACACACACAGCCTCTTCTAGCTTAATGTCTCGATTGAGCGAGCCACCGTAGAAGAATAACTTGGTAAATTTCTCTCACGTGTTTCTTCATTGAGTCTGGGTCGCATTTAGCTCGATGGTCTAAAAGTTCGATCGAAGTTACATTCCTTGAACTCCCTTAGTTTTTTCACTTCAGTTCTTACTAGCTTACGAAATCTTTACTTTCGTTTTCTCCGGTTAAAAAAAAACTAAAAAAAAAACAAACAAAGTTGTCTAGTTGACATACGTTAATGGTAAACATAAGCAGCAAGCACACTGTGCGCAACATATCGGGAGATGTAAAGAAGGAGGAAGGGAGGGAGGGAGGGAAGGAGGTTTTTCAATTTCATGCGGCCAGGTCCGCGACCAAGCATTCTGGGGGCTTCAGACATAATAACCCCCTCCTTTATCCCTCATTTCGAAGCAGAAAAATAAATTAATTAAAATTACGTTTTTAAAGCGAGCCCCCCCCCCAAAGCTTGGGGCCCTTGAGAAGTATTTGGGTAGCTTCAGCCCCGTAGCGTGAAAATTCTACAGGAGGGGCCAGGCATTCTACAGCAGGGGCCAGGCAATAGCAGGGGGGGGGCAGGTAATACATTTTACTAAGTAGAACAAATAAGTAGGGGGGGGCAGACAAAACGCGAGGGGTGGGGTCAGCCCCCCTGCCCCCACCCCCGCACGCTACGGGCCTGGGTAGCTTCCGTTACCCCTCGCGGCAGCCGTGATTCGGCCGTTCAGCAGGTATTTAATTTCAAGATGACAAGGTAAAAAACGATCTGAGTTATTCAACCTGGTGGCCGAATGTTGCTGGTTCTAGTCAACTTTATGATGACGTAATTTATGGGAAATCATTTTATCTATTTATTTATCAATTATTTAAAAAAAAAACGATCTTTAGCAGGCGATCTAGATTTTTGCTATCAGCTGATTTTTATAAAATAGTGCATTTGAAAAAAAGAACAAAAAAAAAAAACGTAAACACGCCTTCTCTGCTTTCTATTTGTATTAATTAACACATTAACTTGCTTGTAGTAGTTGTAGCTAGAAATGAACCGGGTTTGATAAAGTGTAGTCATACTTTACTGTGCAGCAAAAAAAAAAAAAGTAAACAATACTTTTCAATGTCAAATTTTCCTTGTTACTTTTACTTTTCATTGTTTACCCCGAATCCCACCCTCTCTTTGACTTATCAGTCTTTGATATCTGGGGGTCCGTCCATTATAGCATAATACCTTATTGCGATGAAATCGCCGGGTTCATGGTCCTGAAAAAACCGGCTGGCCTGATCTCTCTCTCCACTATTCTATCTCCATCTCCTCTCCAACTCCTCTTTCCTTTCTGTCTGTCCCCCTCTCTCCCCCCCCCTCCTCTCCTTTCTTTCATAAAAAAAAATAAATGAGAGTTCAGGAGAGAGAAGGGAGGCGCATTTTTTTCAGAGGTGATATCCTCCTGAGTGACTGTCAGAGTGGGGAATGGGTGGTCAAGAGGTAGTGATCTCCATAGGTACGGCGTCTGTTGTGGGTTCCAATTTTTCGACCAGCAGTAATCACTAGTAAAGACCCGGTGAAACGGCATGACATTCTAAAAGATGACGCGATGGTCATTCTCTCACAACTCTTTCAAGTAACATGCAGAAATGACTGACAGAACTGACCAATCAGAGCCATTTTCTCGGGGTTTTTTTTTAAGGACCTAAACAATTGTACATTTGGGGGCTCTGGGGAAAGGTAAAGGAACTTTTTGGGGCATTGGGCAAACATACCTTTAGGGGTCTTCGGCAAAAGTACCTTCGGGGGGAAAATGGGGGGGGGGAGGGGGCGCGGCTAGACAGCCACATAGTTATCCTATGTATTAGAAAGGCTCTGAGTCCAAGGACTGTGTTTGTGTGTGTGTGTGTGTGTGTTTTTAATTGGAGGTGGAGAGGGTTTACTCACTGAACTGACCAAAATAACCAATGGTTTGATTTATCTGCTACAGCGTAAACGTAAAAGTAAAAAAAAAATCTCGGCTGGTGTATCACCGACAATGCCCCGCACCTCCCCCCCTCCTCCCCTCCCCGCACCAAAATTCCAATGTCGACGTCACAGACCAATAAATGAGTTGATGATAAATAACCGCGTCAAGTCCCACTTCTTACCCTGACCGCATATCGTTAAGAATTCGGTTACATCTGTGGTTAATCATCAGTCACATTTACAATACAGTTCTGTCCATATTCGTTGTGTTTAGTCAACATCAGAAGTTTGTGTTCATCATACCGCTAATATATACCACAACCGTTCTTTTGATTTTAGGGCCCTGGGCAAAGAAATTTTTATTTGGAGGTTGGGGGGGGGGTGGGGGTGGAGGTCATTGAAAAAAATCCCTTACGGGGCCCCGGTGTCAGGAACGCACGATAATCATTCACAAAAAAACATTTTTATATTCACAAAAGCTTTACTGTTTTGTGATGAATATAGCTTATTATGTTTTTTTTTTTAATATCACCAAATTAGACACAAGTTTTTTCTGACCGCCCACCAGGGACGAGGCGTGTTGCCGGTCATAACTTTTAGACATTATTTTATTGATTTTTCTATGCTCTATACAAAGCACAAACGAACATAGATTTATATATTTGTATGAATTATTAGACTAACAACATATAAGGTATATATATATATATATATATATATATATATATATATATAAATGAAAGTTATATATATATTTAAACTTGTAGTAGTTTTATTAAGAATGATTATGCTAACTATATTCAATAAACTGAGTACTATTATATAGCATTTTCCATAAATATAACTATGTCCGGCAACACTCACGCCTTGTTCCTGCGGCACCACCCACCCCCATGGCTAGCGGAGCCCTTTGCGTTCGCCTAGTTTGCAAATGCCTTGAAATATATCTGGCAACAACACGCTGCGCTCTGATGGCATTCGTTTCTTTTCCGCAGCCATGTTTTATATTTACTACAGGAAATGATCTCCAGTCAGTCCAGAGCACCAGCATGTGGAAAGACAACTAATAGACGTCTGTTTAAAAAGCCCGGGACAATTGTGCACTTTTATGATAAGCTGATACATATACTATAAATTATTATCAGTGCTGTGCTGTTTCCGTCGCCCCGGTGCAACCAATATTTTACCGCTCACCTCCCCCCCCCCCGGTTACCATTTTTTTGTTTAATTAATAATTCTGTCCTCTAAAGTAAGATTTTGCCGCCCCTGAGAGGGGCTACCCCCCAGGGTGTTTTGCACCCCATTTGAACCCTAGTAGGGCGCGGGATTGATTATTATATAATTCATGTAGCGAGTTTTTTTTAGATTTTCCGCAGAAAGATAGGTCAGCGTAATGATGGTCTTTATCTTTTGAGTTTAATTTTTCGTTTCAACTCCATGACCGCCGATAGCTAATCTTGGGCATCTGACAGTCTCTAGCAACTATGTCTTCATACTTTACTGCCAAGTCATTTACTCGACGGGCCACCCAAGGTCCCGAAGGCCTCTTCAAGAAAATCAAACTGGCTCTCCGCCGTTCTTTGTCAGTAGCCAGCATAAAAAATTAAATAAAACAATTAAAAATCTTTACTTTTTAAAGACGTTGGTATTAAACGAAACAATACAATTGAATTCTCTAGTTTATTTTTACATACATTAAAATCGTACTTTGCAATAAAACCATAAAAATGAACCAAGATCACGGCATGCTGGCCAGAGAGACATAGTACACACCACATACTATATATATATTATGGTACACACTGTTGTTTCAACATGTTCACAATTGACAATATTATCATCAGGGGCAGATTTAACGGTGGGTGCACTGGACTCGACGCCTGGGGCCCTCAACTTGTGAGTACCTCTACAAAAGCACAACTTGTGAGTACCTCTACAAAAGCACAACTTGTGAGCACCTCTACAAAAGCACAACTTTTGAGCACCTCTACAAAAGCACAACTTGTGAGTACCTCTACAAAAGCACAACTTGTGAGTACCTCTACAAAAGCACAACTTGTGAGTACCTCTACAAAAGCACAACTTGTGAGTACCTCTACAAAAGCACAACTTGTGAGCACCTTTACAAAAGCACAACTTGTGAGTACCTCTACAAAAGCATAACTTGTGATTACCTCTACAAAAGCACAACTTGTGAGTACCTCTACAAAAGAACAACTTGTGAGTACCTCTACAAAAGCACAACTTGTGAGCACCTCTACAAAAGAACAACTTGTGAGTACCTCTACAAAAGCACAACTTGTGAGCACCTCTACAAAAGCACAACTTGTGAGTACCTCTACAAAAGCACAACTTGTGAGTACCTCTACAAAAGCACAACTAGTGAGTACCTCTACAAAAGAACAACTTGTGAGTACCTCTACAAAAGCACAACTTGTGAGCACCTCTACAAAAGAACAACTTGTGAGTACCTCTACAAAAGCTCAACTTGTGAGTACCTCTACAAAAGCACACATATATAGTTTTTTTTATACCCTTTTTGATGTAATTCTTGGTTTTAGAAGCCACAATATATTCAATATATAGAAACACCATGTTGACAACACTAACACCATGTTGACAACACTAACACCATGTTGACAACACTAACACCATGTTGACAACACTAACACCATGTTGACAACACTAACACCATGTTGACAACACTAACACCATGTTGACAACACTAACACCATGTTGACAACACTAACACCATGTTGACAACACTAACACCATGTTGACAACACTAACACCATGTTGACAACACTAACACCATGTTTACGATTACAATATTTTACTTTATATTAGTGCAGAGAGAGAGAAAGAAATGGGTCAAGGCAGTGCTTCTGTTGTGTAAACAAAAAAATAGGTGCCAGTACTCAATGAGGGATCGCACCTTTCGATGCAAGCTAAATCACAACTGCAAAGATACTATTTTAAAATATTTCAATTTGGACAAATTAATAATAAAATAAATTAAGAATAAACGTTAAAATACAAGAAAATTAATAATTTTTTCCTCACATTGAAAAAAGGTGCCGGTACGCCGTACCGGCGCGTTCGTACCGGCACAAAAAAAAGCACTGGGTCAAGGTACAGAAGAAGGTGTGCATGGGCGTCGCTAGGAATTTTTCCAGGGGGGGGGGCAAAAATTTTCCATGGGGGGGCAAATAAAAACTTTATGACATTTTTTTTTTAATGTAAGGGGGGGGGAGCAAATGCCCCCTCTTATACGACATTTTTTCAAAATGTAGGGGGGGGGGGGCAAATGCCTTGCTCCTTGCACCTCCCATGAATACGCCCATGAAGGTGTGTGGACTTTATGAAAAAAATACTTCTACACACACACAGGCACACATATATATATATATATATATATATATATATATATATATATATATATATTTATGTGTGTTTTGTATCCATATTTATTAGTATCAGTCGGTGATTACATTGAAATATTTAGATAAACATGTACAAGTATTCTAGATGGAGGGAAAACCTACATTTAATATTGTAAAATACCTTTTATAGTCAGTCTTAAGGTAAACAAATTAATGTTCAAATTTATAATATAAAGGAAATGTTACAAAAAGTATTGGACTCCATAGGGGACTGGTGGTCGCGCGGTGTAGGACGCTCGACTGTCGACCGGAGTGTCCTGGGTTCGAACCTCGGTGAGATTTTTACGATTTTTTTCAGGTCCTGATGTAAGCTTGGTGTAAGCTCGGTGTAAGCTTGGTGTAAGCCTTTCTGTAAGCTCCCTAGTCAACCCAGCTTTAAATAGGTCACCTGACTTTAAGTTGGGGGGGGGGAGTAAAGGCGGCTGGGCGTTGTGCTAACCACACAATCCCTCTATATGCCGAGGTTACTGAAACAGATCTGCCCCGATGGGGGCTTAAGAGATGTTAACTTTACTTTTTTTTTTATTGGACACCACGGGGCACAATGTAGGCTACAGGCTGCAGACCCCGCCCTGGCCAACTGACCATAGTATTATCGTGTGGGCACTTGCGATTTCAAACTGACCATAGTGATGGCGAGAATACTGTAAAAAAAATAAAGGGTCATGATTCCAGCTGAACATCGTCATTTAACAGAATTTCAGGACTATTAAAGGACGGCAGCAGCAGTAATGTTGAAATCGCGTGGAGTCTGGGGCGAGTTTCAGATCAGAAGCCTAGGAACTGTAACTGTTGTCCGTATCTCGTATCGCAGTCCACCCCCACCCCCATTTCTGGCGCAAGGCCTGTGACAATCGTCTCAGTTGCCATCCACAAACGCCGCTGCTGGATGCATTCACAGTGTACACAGCTTTCATGTCTGTCCAAAAACAAGTCCTGAATGTATTCTCGTCGCTTCCACCAAAAACAAGGTCAGGGTCAAACAGTGAAGGAGGGGGGGGATCACCTAAAGTTGTTTTTTTTTTAAATTGTAAACTAATATCCATTTCAAACGCTGCAATGTCAAATGATCCAAATGGATTTTTATTATTTATGACTGGAGAGAGAGAACCAGTCATGTTTAAAATAAACAATGGGGGAAAAAAAATAAAAGTCAGCAAATTTGTTTCTTTTCAAAAAAAAAAAATGCCGTAACATGTATATGACATAAGCCTCTCTATCAACCCCGACACCTTTCCTCATCCCTCACACACACCTAGACCCCCTCCCCTCCCCCCCCGACCCCACACCACTACCACCACTTAGGGCTGCTGAATTCGGTGAAGGCACGAACAAACCAAGATAACATTCAGTCAGCGGCTAAAGATATCGTCCTTTTATAGGTCAGTGATTAAACTTTTTTTTTTAATATTTAAAAAAAAAAACCCAAGCTTGTTGAATCCAGCGTTTACCTTGAGTATCACGCTCTGAATGCATGATCACTTGGTCTAATTAAAAGATATGGGTTGGGGGGGGGGGGAGAGATGAGACGGAGCCAGATATAAAATCTGTACTTTCAGTCCAAGGAGATAGTGTGTGTGTGTGTGTGTGCGTGTGTGTGTGTATGTGCGCGTGTGTGCCATATTGCCTATTGTTTTGTTTTTTTTGCTGGTGTTTTGTCCATGTTAAACTTGGTCCAGAATATATTTTTTTTTATATTTCTTAGTCACTGCATTTTATAAAGTCCAGTTATTGATAGTAAATCTTTCAGAAGTCATTTTTATTTTTACTGGTAATTTCTTTTTCAGTTTTTTTTAAGAATGGAAAAAAAAAAGTTTTGTCTTGTTTTTGATAAAAACAACAACTACAACTAAACAACAAAACAATTAAACACAACAAAAAAAAACGTTTTTATAAGATCAGCGAAAAAATACCAAAACCGTAATGAATGTTCCCAGTGGCATTGCTGAATTATGCCGGGGACTCTGAATGAAACAAGCCTCCACGTGTACCAAGTGCAAAAAGTGTTAAACCCTTCGCCACTTATTGATGGCAAAGTAATTACCGACCGGAGCGGACTTAAGTTTCCTCCTCTGCTCTTTCTGGCCTCCCCTTTCAAATCAACGAGAGCAGGTCGTTCGTGTTATACAGGAAATATTGTTTAGGAACCACAGGTTTATACCATCATTATAAGGGGCGCCGAGAGCCAACAAGGGCCCCAGGGCAGGGCATCATTGCGGGGCCCCTTAATAAACAATGAGTCGTGAAAAAATTAACATGGTCGGGGCGGCCAAGCCCCCCTTACAGATACGGGCCCCCTGGCGATGACCCCCCCCCCTCTCGGCGTGCCTGATCATTATACTATACTCATAAAGGCATATTATATTTGTTATGTTTCCTTGGTACACACGATTCCGCATGCCCCCCTCCCACAATCACCACCACTCCCAAATATCGAAATGTACTAATTAACAAGGGGGGGGGGGGGCGGAGGTTAGGGATGCCACAAGGGGCTGCAACTCAAACACATGTAATGAATGGCCCCTGCCACTAGAAGCCCCCCCCCCCGCCTGATAAAGTAATCTTCTAGTCTGGTGTATCCAGCAACCACCACTCTTGCGGGTCTTTTTTTAAAAAAAATAATACTCGTGTCCCTTCATTAGGGAAGCAAAAAAAAAATGTTTATAGAGTGTTTAGCAGTGTATTGCAGCATATTTGCTGTATTTAACGTATTGAGCAGTGTATAGCAGTATAGTACATAACAGTATATCGCAGTATTTAGCAGTATAGCAGTGTTTTGCAGTATATTGCAGTGTATGGAGTGTTTAGCAGTATATTGCAATTTGCAAAGTATTGTAGTTCATTGCTCTTTTTCACATTGTTTAGCAGTAAATTACAGTGTTAGCGTTTAAAAAGCACATTACAATATATAGCTGTAAACAGCAGTGTATATCTGTATATACCAGTATACTTGCTGTTGGCTGCGCAGACAACTGTGAAACTGTTTACTCACGCGTGAAATACTTGAAGTGGATCATTGCACAGTGCTCACCAACAAATTTGCAAGATCATTTGCATTTAAAAGCCACAAGCATTGCAGATGTACTACCCTTTGTCAATCTATCTATACAATAGCAGGCCGAGCGCAGTCATTATGACAACAAGAGTAAAACAATTTAAAAAAAAAAATAATAAATCTATAATTCCTGTTTCACATCTCTCCCCCCCCCCCCACCAAAAAAAAAAAATCATGCGCGTTATGATTTGTATGATAAAAAGAGGGTTGGGAGTGAGGGGGGTAAATTGCGTTAGGAAATTTCCGAAAAATCGTAGGCTAATAATAGTTTTTAAAACACATACTATGTAGGTTATATACTTGCCATTATAATCACAATATTAATAGATCGTATTTTAACATAACAACATTATTAACTTTTAACATAGATCATGTTTTTTTTTTAAAAACTTTTGCACTATATAGAAATACTTTATTAAGTTCTTGTTTTTTTTTTTATTCAGCTTCTATGTCTGTCGAAGCGGATCAGCTTTGAGGATGATGAATACCAAATAATGTTTGGGAGACCCATACAAAGGGGAGGTAATCAGCGATTATCAGAGTACGCGATTCAATCAATGTTCAATATGAGAGTTACACACCTTACAAATCTATAATGTTTACAAAGCAGAGCATCTCTTCAAGTCTTAGGTGCCCCATTAGTATAACATTGAAAAGGAAATAATGAAGCATGGGAGCCCTTACCTGAAGGTCCATCTTCGGGCAGCTGCTTGTTTTGGCTGGAACAAGTACTAATTCAATGACAAGCCCCCCTCCCCCCGTGTGATATAAAAAATAAACCTAAGTTCCAAATCTTTTATTATTATGCATTTGTGCTGATATTCTTACCTAAAAGAACTACATAATTTGTTTATGGTGTTTTCATACAAAGGATTCATAGTTTCGTGGTTTCCACTAAACACCTGACAGCATTTCTGTCAGGGCCAATCAAATGTCTAAAAGATCAGAACACCTGACAGCATATCTGTCAGGGCCACCAAATGTCTAAGATCAGCTCTGATCGCACTGTACACTGCCTTGGTTCATTATTAAGCATGAAATAATAAGAGACACTTCTGTTAAGTTTTATCAAAATGTATTTTAATTGGTAGTTATAGGAAACATCTCTATATAGTGGGTAACTGCGTTACGCAGTTTGTAAGGAGCAATGTAGCTATAATAAACAAAACAACAAACCTAGTTCAATATTCAGCGATCAACAAATATTATTTTTCAAGGCGCTTCAACATGATGGGCTGTTGGCGTCAAACAAAAAAGTCTCTATCAAACTTTGCCAGTTTACATATTATTATAGCTTCATTTTTCTCCTTCAAGTAAATGATTATCATAAGAAAAACAATTTTCATACCTCCAACTCCAACAAATCATTCATGAAATTCAATTGTACATGTACAAATTCAAAAAAAAAGTTGATTTGTATGGCAAAAAAAAATAAAGAATGATTGAATTGCCGAAATATAAGGTATTATGTTTACAACAAACAAGGACAGAAAAGAAAAAAAATTTCCTGTCAGAGTTGAGACATTGGAGAATCCATTTAGTGGTATAAAGGTGATCAGAGCAACAGGGGGAAAAAAAAACATGACAGAAACAAGTTCTGGACGCTTAGATGATAAAAAATTAATTTCCTCAAGTTATTTCAGACAACAATCCGCAATAAAATTTGTTTGAAATTTATTTTGTTTGAACGTCAAGGTGTTTTGAGCTTCGGGGGACTGTTCGGATTTGGAGGTATGAAACTACATGCAACTTTCTTCAGGTGTAATGATATAAAATCTACACTATGCGCAAACATGTTTCTGTGTAACAGGCCATTTGTCTTATCATACAGACTATAAAGACAAAACGTCGAAGCAAAAAAAATATTCATATAATATTGTAGGTAAAAATTAAATGTAAAAAAAAAAAAAAACTATCAAAAAATGACTTATCATCAAGTTCATTTAAATGCAAGCCGATTAACCAGATATGATTAACCAGATTGTATGATTAACCAGATTATATGATTAAAAAAAAAACAGATTGATGTAAAAAAATAAATAAAATAAAACTAAAATAAAGCTGGACTATATTATGGGTTGTGTTACAATGCATTTTTTCTTTGAAACATTATGTTCCAGACAACACTGTTTTTTGTAATAAGAAACATTATGTTCCAGACAACACTGTTTTTTGTAATAAGAAACATTATGTTCCAGACAACACTGTTTTTTGTAATAAGAAACATTATGTTCCAGACAACACTGTTTTTTGTCACAAGGTCATCCCAGGTTGACATAAGAGCAAGAAAAGAAACCACATGATGCACGAGGTACGTCTTAAAAAAAAAAAAAAACGAATTGTACAAACCATCTTAAGTTTGTAGACTGAAATAAGCAAAACAAAAAAAAAAAAGCCACTATGACCTATAATGAGGTTACGGAAAGTCAACAAGTCGAAGAATTTTACGACGCAGAGATTAAAGAGAGTGTGTCCTATTTGAGTAAAACAAAAATGTATATACTGCAAGAGATGTTTCAGGGATGTGCATGAAAAAAAAAAAGTACCCTGCTAACACAGAAAAATAAACAACAACTTTGCAATTCAGTACTAGAAAGATCGAATACATCTTTTCAGTGATTTATTGTATGAACAGATACACCTGCCTGCATGCATTGTTTTTTTAAAATGTCTATTTAGAACTCTTCAATACCAATTAAGAACAATTCAAACCTTGATTACTAGTCTCAATCATCCCATACCAGGTACGGTTAAAAAAAAAAAGGGGATGTTATTATTTATCTTTAGGTCCCTAAAATTTTAACAGGCCCACTGAGAGGTGGCATGACAGGCCTTCTCTGTGGCACAAAGTATGCACAATGGCAGACACAATCAAACTTGCAAACACCTTTATCCAGGGCACGGCACAATGACAGACACAATCAAACTTGCAAACCCCTTTATCCGGGGCACGGCACAATAACAGACACAATCAAACTTGCAAACACCTTTATCCGGGGCACGGCACAATAACAGACACAATCAAACTTGCAAACACCTTTATCCAGGGCAAGTAAACATTAACAGAAACAATGAAGAAGGATTAACAATGGGAAGGTTGTTATATTTTTCTTACTAAAATATTCCACAGCTCCACTAGTACTAAGTAATACTCGCCAAATATTCCACAGCTCCACTAGTACTAAGTAATACTCGCCAAGTATTCCACAGATCCACTAGTACTAAGTAATACTCGCCAAGTATTCCACAGCTCCACTAGTACTAAGTAATACTCGCCAAGTATGTCTCAATGCAACTTAAAAGTGTTTTTAAACAAATTTCTCCATGAGGATACTTTTCACAAATAAAAAAAAAAAACTAGCTATGCATTTCAATATCAAGAAATTTCCTGTTTTATGACCGACATCGGCGGCGGTAGACTTATAATCAACCTTAATGGTGCAGCTAGAAAAAGGACTCATCATATGATATTGTAACATTGCATGTCTTTCTTTATACTTCAAGGATCACTATAATAAGGAACAAAAAAAAAACAAACCCAAAAAAAAAACCCACTTTGTATTTCCTATCCTTAAACTTCCATGAAAATCTCAAAAATATGTAAAACACAACTTGGCATCTCTACACACACAACAAAAAGATGACAAATGAAGTATGTGAATTAATCAGTCAGTAGTTTTATTCTCTACCGATATATGGTGGGGGGAGGGACAAGGTTGGGCAAGAAAATGAAACACTCAAACACAACCAAACCGTCTCTTGCATGTTTTTGTTTGGTTGCCGTTAATTTGTTATCTGGAAGACAAGCGCATTCATTCTATGACAGTTTTTCTGGTAAGTTTATAGGTAACAGGAACCAAATATTATCTGATCGCAAGTGATTGTATGGTTTTACAATGCAATGGGTTAAAATACTTTTAAAATACTTTTAGTGGCGCTACTATCTTAGAAACATACACAAAAAGCCAAAAAAAAAAAAAATTAAAAAAATCAACATAAAGTTAAAATCAAAACTAAGGGGAAGGTATGTAAGAAAATGTATAGAATTAAATTCATCGTAAATGAAAATACACAAGAGCTGTGAAAGTGTGGTGGACATCACAGATAATGTGTCGATACAGGAAATCTATGGACAGCCCTGATTGACACGATCTAGCTAATGTTCTTAAAAAAAAATGCAATAAGCACTATTACATGTAACTATTCATATGCGGGTAAAATTGACATGCTACCTATTTTGTCAACTTAACCGCAGCTCACAGAAAACAATTGCTCCTGCATGACAATTACAGAAAAATAAAAAAACCACCTATAGAAATTAGCAAAATTACAAAGTTTTTTTTAATTCTGGTTTAATACCAGCGTTTAATTTATAATCAGATTTTTGTAAATAAATTTATGCCATGCAACATGTTAATAAAAAAAAATGTACAGAGTAAACTTTGTTGTGGGTTAATTGCAAGAAATCAAAACATAAAAAATACAATTCTGATGATATTGTTGTTCAAAATATACAAGCAAAAGTTTCAGAAATAAAACTGATACAAGTATTTATACACATGAGCAGATGGCTTTGGTATACATTTATATATATATATATAAAAAAA
Source organism: Bulinus truncatus (assembly GCA_021962125.1). Lineage (NCBI taxonomy): Eukaryota > Metazoa > Mollusca > Gastropoda > Planorbidae > Bulinus > Bulinus truncatus. The sequence continues at coordinate 288,096 of JAGDYQ010000059.1, read as the reverse complement.
AAATCAATTCGTGCAACTAATTACTGACTTTTATGTAACAGATCTGACAGCACTCTTAAATAACATTCTGTTATCATACTGAAAAATACCAAAAAAAAAAACAACCTTCTGTCCAAATTAAATTGAAGAAATATTTTTATTAAAACTTTGGGGGAGAGAGTAATTATAGAGGAGTTAAAAATCTGGGTGGAAAAGAAAAATCCAAACTGGGAGGAATTGAATAAAGTAATACATGTATTATGAAACATTTACAAAAAAAAATAAATTATAAATGACTAACATTAAATAAAAAAAAAAAAAAAAGACCTACGTCACTGGCGAAGAATATATTTGAGCAGAGGACAATTTCCGCAGAACAAGTTTGTATTTTCCCTTTTACATTATCATGACAAGAACAGTCAGCTAGTTAGATACACAGAGATATATATATATATATATATATCAACACAAAATGTTATGAAATCTCTATAAGTTTTCATCAGCTTATGAAATGGGGGAATGCAAGAAAAATAAAGCACAGATGCTGAAACAAGCGGATTCCTACTTGTTATTATAATGAACTGGGAAATTAAAGACTTGATGGTCATATTTTTTAAACGAAAGAAAAAAACAACTTTTTTTTTTTGTTGAAATTCCACATATAGATTATAATTAGACCTGGTCATGTTTATGTGTACAATTTTTTTTATTGTCTAGTCTTGTAGTCACATGAGGATGCAACAAGACATGGAAACATAAGGCAGATGGTCACCTCTTTTAAGTCATTTCAAGTGATGATCTGTAAAAGGGCTGGGATAGCGACTTCATCTGATTATTGGAAGGCTTTAAGGGCAGCGCTGCACTGCGAGATTCTGGCCACCTCTTGTGATAGTGATCAATTCTCAGAAATTTCACAGTCACTAGACGACCTTATTTGAATGAAAAAAAAACAAAAAAACTTTTAGTCCGAATACTAATTGTAAACTATAAACAATCAGCTGATTGAAAAATAAAGTACAGTCAAACCTCAGTTAAGGAGTAGATTGGTTTATTAGTGTTTCCCCAAGCGAAGAAAATTTTTTAAACAAAATCTGATTTGATAAACAAGCTTTGCCTTGCAAGCAGTGCAGAATAAAAAAAATAATTTAACTGGATATAAGAGCAAACTTTAGAAGTATGAGTAGAACATTTTTCCTTCTTTGCCAAGCAGTATGTGGTAACTGAAATGATGGTTTTTCTCTCAAGAGTACTTCACTTAGTTAACATACGGTCATGTTAAAGAAGAGTGAGAAGTTACTAGATTTGAATAAAAAAAAAAGGGAGGATAGTAAAATTTTGGAATATCATACGAGTAGAACTTAGCATAAAATGTGGGATTTGTTAATATAAAGTGTGTATTTTTTTATGTCAGAGGTGGTGCAGGAAATGATTATTGATAGAGCTGTGATAGAGATGTGATAGAGCTGTGATAGAGCTGTGATAGAGATGTGATAGAGCTGTGGGACTAACAGGCTTGTGTAATACCCAGCATGCTGTACCACCACATTAAGCAGCTGATCGATAGTCAACTGTAAATAAGAAATAGAACTGAAATTAGAGGAACCCAGACAATATCAGGCTACATTTACTTAGGTTTCACCCATGTTCTGATTTTAAAACCAACATGAAATAAAACTTTTCTTTTTGCGACTTCATAAGACAGGGGTGGCCAAGCATGAAGTTGACGAGAGCTGCATAGTGAGATTAATGTGAAAGCAGCACTGCGATCTAGAAAGTCAATACTTTAATGATCAGCACCACGTTCAGTTTATAAAAATTTAATGAACCTAAGCAATCACAAAAAGTAGTAGAAAGACTGGCTCACAGAGAGCCGCATAACAAACTGGTCGAGCCCCGTCTGGCCACTGTAGCAAGGTTCCCTGTTTACCCCCCAACGGTCAACACTCACCATCAAACCACCACCCATGCAGCGCCTGCCTGGCCTGTCCAGCTGCCTCACAGCTGGAACACTTGAGGTAAACGCAGCCTTCCCTGCTGTCAACATCAATATACACGTGGACAATGTGCCTGATGCTCTCACATTTCTCCAGAATGGCGTCGGTGACACTTTTCTTCCAGCCTTCACCGCTCTCTCTGTTCACCAAAATGGAAATTTAACATTTTCAAACTACCAGTCGAATATCTCAGATAAAGGTAATTTAGGTATAAACGATTAACTAGAAAAAAGAACAACAACAGATGAATAGGTTATGAAAGTAACTCACACATTAGAATCAAACATGTTTCGAATTTTCAGACATGGGGTTGGACTGTAAATGATTTGACTGGAATTATTTTCACTGTTTTCACCAAACGCTGCGAAAAAAAAAAAATGTAATAATAAAAAATAATATTGAATCATTTCACTAAATTTCAATAGCATTAAGTTCACTTCTTTACTTATGACAAAAGGGACAAATAGCGTATGATGAGAACCTGCCATTTATTTGGCTTTATTTTTCTCACTCAGCTCTAATACAACTGGAGCGTTCAAAGGGCTAAAACAATGAATGAACAATTTTTAAAAAAATATGTGCCCTCATATTGATGGCGACTTTAAAGGTATGGCTCACCATCTTGAAACACTCTGGTGTCTAGACTTAGCAAATTCTTGTATATTTTCTTCATGTAATTACATACTAATCAAAATATTCATAGAAGTTGGGATTTCCGTTGCAGAGCAGCTAAAATTTTCGTATTCGCTACTTGTTGAGTTTTTTCCCAGCACAAGTAATTTTTTACTTACCAAGGAAAACGGCTGCTTAGAAACATTGATTTGAATAGATTATCATTTACATTAATACATTAGAATGTTATTACAGGGAAATAAATAAAAAAATTAGCAAGTTTTCTGGATACCAATATTTTAGATTGGTGGAGACAGCACAGTTTTCCGAACCGGTAAACAAACTAAAATAGCTAACTAGAAATATCGAATCAAATTATAAAAATGTTTAAACTAATGTACATTCATAATAAAACAATACTGAATATTTTAAGAGGAAAATTTTAACTGCATAGAATATTAGATGAAATTTCATTATTAAAAAAACATATAAATCCAACTATATTATTCGATGAAAGAAGGAGATGATCTACTGGGTGCGAACATTTTGATATGCAAAATGATAATATGGTGTCATTCATTTATTGCCAATGAATCAATGTGATTTGTGCGTGCTCCAGTTATATTAGAGAGCTCAGTGGTCTATCCCCATTTTCATGATTCATTTAAAAAATGGGAACATGCAATCATTTAAAAGACAAAATGTAGCACTCACCTTGACCTTGCCATATCTTCCCATTGGTTGATGATGGCTAGATTAATAAAAAGATAATAAATAAAGGTACCAATCAGTCAGTTTATTCTGGAAGTTTTGCTTTTACAGCAAAAGAAGAAACAAACTAACTAATTTAAATTTAATTTAGTATATTACAAGCAACTATCTTTTAAACCGAGTTGATAACATAAAAAACACATCAAATTAAAACCAATGGCATCAACTTACTGGTAACCAGTGCCAGACAGTGAATTCCTCTCCGTGAATCAGTTTAGTCTTCAGCTGAATCCTTGACTCATTAGCAGTTATAAAATCCACAGCTTTGTCCCAAATGGGTATCATCTGTTGTCTGTAACACAAACCAATTCATAAGTTTCACGTAGTTTCAAAGATTAAAAATAAATGTATCCATGATAAAATTTTGATGTCACAATAGTTCAATTTGAAAAGAAAAAACAAAAAATTTCTTGTGACAAGCGTTAATAGCTCAATTGTACTTGATAAAAAAGTTGTCAAGGAGATATGTAATGCCATGGTGCATACATATTAAACTGGATTGATTTTTTTCCCTTCTTACATCCCATTGAGAGGCCAAATCCAATCAGGTGAAATGTAGAATTTATCAGTTTCTTAGGGATTGTGTGACTAGCACAGACATGGGCAAACTATGACCCACCACTTTATTTTATTCACTATAATTTGTAGATGTCAATACTCCATCTCCTCTTGGTCAGCCATGCCGGTCCAATTTACCAGACTCAAAATAGTTTGCCCACCTCCTGGCAAGCGCAATGTTCTGAAAGGCTCCTTAACCCTTTTGATAATAAACACTCTAAATCTGATGTCTTGCCCAGTGCTAACCTCCGAAATACAAAACTTTCTCCCTGTGCTGAGTTATTTTTTTCGACCTCAGGTGACCCCAGGACACCAACAAAATGCGACAGTGTTGGTCAATTTTAAGGTACCCGTAATATTTTAGCAGTCGTTGTGTACTGCCACATGCTTTCGCCCTAGGTTACCGTAATTGCATTTAAGCTGTTTAGGTGGAGGGTTATGGGAGTGGCAAGCGAATGATGGGTTTGGTAGTTTTACTATCTATGTAATTGGGGGTGATTGGGGAGGAGCTAGGCTTGATTGAGAAAGAAGGGAAATCGAGAGAGAAGAGAGTGAAATAATCCAATTTACAATGTAGATTGTGGTAAATAAATTAATGTTGATTTATAGTTATTAGTAAATAAATAAACGTTATTTTATTGCAAGATAGATTTAAGATCCGGCCTATTTATGACATCTGTGGTTGACAAGTACATACCTAAACCATTGGTCAGCAGTTAAATTCACCAACTGCTAAATAAGATGCCAGCTCTTATGTGTTGCAGCGAATATATTTATAAATTTAGATGACCTAAATTTTAAACCCCAGTATAATGCATATTTCCGTCAGCCGTGTTTCCACAATTCTATTGCAGGACAAGCAATAAATCTGGTTTCTAATATCAAGCCCCAAATATGGCCTATTAGAATAATGTTTTTCACTAAAGTCTTGGTCTTTCCAAACATTCCACGCACCTCTCCTTGAGATGGACTGATAAACAGATATTATCTGTTGTGGAGATACTGTGTTCCCCATGTCACCATAGATCTGTAGCTATAATGTTTGCCTTTCTATCTTAAAATTCAAACCAGAATAATGTAACGCCCCCTTTGTCCCCCATCCCACTTAAACGTCGTGTTTCTACTCTGTCCTAACGAAGTCTTAGCCCCACCCACTCCTTTCCCTGCTGATATTATCGGTGGTGGAGATGGTCAGCCGTGTTTTGACAATGACATTGTACACGTGTCTCCATGTTCCTAATAGTAAAACTCTCACACTCCTACCCCACTGAAGTTAATAATTCTACTGTGTACACATGTTTTCTGCCTCAACTCTTGGTCCATCCAAACATTTTATTCTCCCCATGGACAGACGGATAACTAAATCTTTCATTTCAGACACTATGTTTTGTTGAGATGGTCACCCTTGCCATAATAAAATATAGAAATAATAAATGGGTTACTCTCTCCACCAGTAGAACGTTTAAACATTCCTATCCGACAATCACTAGATTGAACAGGGGTAAAACAAACTACTCATGACAGTAAAAAAATATCTGAACCCCGGGACAGAAAATGGGCGTGAAGTGGGTGTGTCGCCAGGTTTTCAGTCTAATTATAAAATGAGCTTTAATCTCAACTTTCTAAAGTTTTTGTTAGTGAAACATGTGCAAAATTAGACAATGGACTTTCCCTCCAACGTTGGCTGAAAACAATCGTTTAGTTTTAGTACAAATGAATGAAAGCGACTATAGTCGTCGTTAGCAATTTTGAGTAGGAAAAAAAATTTGTGACTTTAAGTCGTCCATAGCAGGGAGACTGTGAGCGACTTCAGTCATCAATAGCATCGAAAGGGTTAAACATTACTGTAAAACAGAAACACCTAAAACATACGAATGGGATCATTAGCAGGGAAATAAGCCAAGTGTCTGTGTATTTAAAGTTAAGAAACATAAAAAACAATTCCCTTATACATGTACTAGTCTTCATGAGAAAAATTAAACCCCACCATCAACGAAATGAATAAAAACAAGACACAATAAAAACAGAGTTTTTAAAACTAACTGTTTTTTAAAATATATATTTTTAAATTCCATAATGCACGTGTGTCTGTACAGCTGCTTTGACCTACCAGCATGCAGTATTCATGTGCTAGTATATATCTCAATCTGAAACATGTTGTATTATTGATGCAAGGGAAGTAGCCTGTATATTAGTGCTGTTTGTCATAGTAAAGCATGGTTATATCCATTAATTAGTTATAATTAGTGACTCGTATTTGTTAAATATAAAAAAAAAAAAGTTAATCAAATGCAAAATTTCAAGAAAATCTATCACTAAAAAGTGCCTCAAAATTTGATTCCAAATTTTTCTCCACTAAAATAAACAGAAGTTTCAACCATTAGATGGGTCAAATGATTGTTAAAGAAAACTTATGACACAGAAAATGTTATTAGAATAAATGATTCCACTGTTATACTGTTTGGTCACATGTTGAACAAATGATAACTACCTTGATGAAGGTGGAAGCAATTGATCCCTGACATGCTGTACAGCTAAATAAGGCGGCTCATCAGAATCCTCTCTTCTAGCCTGCTCATGGTGATCTTGTAAAATATCTGCGAACAAAACAAATTCAAAACTGCTACAATAAATACTGAATTTTTTTTTTATTTTTATAAAACTTAGGTCTCAGGACTGCATGAAAAAAATCAACAGTTGTACTATTGTTGGATAATTATTTCTAACATAATTTAAGCCATATTGCACTTGGTCGGAACTTAATATAACAATTTTTATATGTTTCTTAAAGCACATTTTGACTATCAGACAACTTGGCATATTTTCTCGAATTATAATCGTCATCAATTTTAATACAGTTTTAATACATTATAATTTTTTTCTTCACTTGATAGAGTGGTGGGGGGGGGGGGGGGTTGAGCTCACAATTTAATAAAATAAAAAAGGTCTGTGGGATGGAGAGGGGTCACTAGGGCAAATATTTGATGTACTAGTACATCACAAAAGAACAACACTACCATTCTCAAAGAAAGCAAAATGTAGCAATAGATTAAGTAAGAGTATTCTTTTGTTTTCTTCTTTACAAAAACACAAACACTACACTGAATAAAAAAAGCGTCTAGTTTATATGTTGCTGAAGAAAAACTGTGTGTGGGTAATATTCACAACTTTTGAGTGTCATTTTTTTTACCCTTTTATTATGAGAGAACACCGGATGTTAGAGAATTATCGATTAATTACCCAAACGAAGTAGAACAACCATTTCAGCACTGGCAATTTTTTCTTCACGTTTAAGATTTCTCGTGTATAGCGAAAAAAACTTCACATTTAATTGCTGCCAAATACAAATGTTGAAAAAAAAAAAAGAACCTTATTTATATTTTTATTGCTAATTTACTATCTTGTATTTAAAACATGTCACTGTTCTTCTGTAACTCAGCATGATTAGTATTTGTTATTAATACAGATAATACTATATGGACTTGTTTGTGGCAGATTAACCATTCTAATAGGAGTAAATAAGAATTAAAGCCTTGTAAATTAACTGATACAATCCCTAATTTGAAATGTGTAAAAAATATATTGCAGATTCAGTTCATTTCAGTAATATTCTTAGGGCATATCTTTCTACTTATAGGTCTAATTTCAGTATTCTATAGGACATAAATGCATGCATAATTGTAAATTTTTACGTCATAAAACTTAAACTCCTATTATAGCTTTGGGTCCAGACAAATATTGAAAAAAAATCCTCTCAACTAAGCAAACAGTAAAAATGTCTAAAGTTTAAGAACAATACAGAGTCATAATTTACATGGAGTGCAAATGTTTGCCCAGTAGTGTAATAACAGTTTATACATACAGTGCTCTCAGTCTCAAAACAGTTGAAGTAATTTCTTGCTTTATAAAACATTCTTCAAAGTTAAGTTCATAAAAAGAAAAAAATCAGCTTGGGCATGTACCTATAATTCTCTCCACCATGGCATAAACTTCTCGCTGTTCATTTTCACGCTGTTTGAGCTTGTGCTTGATGAACATTGATAACAGTAGGACGGCTGCAATAGCTGAAAGTAAAAAAAAAAAGCTAGCCAATATTAAATGAAGTGGACGCTAAGGCATACTTAATGGTAAAATATACGTGTCTAACAATATTTTTTTTTTAATTCACTTTTTTTTACTATTGAAAAACATAGGCCAGTATACAGCACATGTATAAAGAAAATAATTTTAAACTAAAATTTTTATGGCTGGACATTTTACAGAACATGTGGGGTTTGGAGAACGCTAAATAAATATATGGTTAAAGTAAATAGAAGGCTTTTTTTTTTTTTAAACGTTATGTAAAAACCTGGGCACAAAGAAGGAAAATCCTTACCAACAATGGCTGAAAAGATGAGATAGAATACAAAAAGAAATGATCTTTTCACTCTGCACCAGAGACTCATGTCACCTACAGTTGACTCCAGCATCGCAACCTCAGAAACATCACTAGCTAAGGAGGAACCATCTACTTTAAGTGGCCTGTTATTTAATAATAAGGTAGGATCAGAAAAAAATATATGCATACATGCATAAATAAAATATTTTATTGAAAATAAATTTTAAAAAAATAAAATTAAAATCATCAGTAGTTAATTTTTCCAATGGCATTATTTTGATCTAAATATAAAAAAATGGTAAAACCTTGAAAGAAAGGAAAATTAACGGGCAAGATGAAGTGTATAATTCATCTGTTTCTATAACCTCGGCATATAAAGGGATTGTGTGGATAGCACAACGCCCAGCTATCTTTACTTCCCCAACTTAAGTCAGGTACCCATTTAAAGCTGGGTGGACTTGTGGGACGACTTTGAAACACATTTCACACATGGAAAAATTCCCCATGGTCCTCACAGAGGATCGAACCCAGGACCCTCGATCGACAGACGAGTATCTACACCATTTGGCCACCCGTCCCACTAATTAATCTAAAAGATATATTTTAAACTACTGTGCAATAATGATTGGAAATGTCATCTACATTTTATAACACACTAAACATTCAGTACACTTTACATAATCACATGGTATCAGATCAGACTTTGTAAGTTAATTTCAAAACAATGCCTTCCAGCAAGATGAATTTCCAAACTCTCTTTTATTTCAATTCTAGTTCAATACCGCATCATTGTTTAAAAAAATGTTTCCATTGAACCCAATTTGTTGTTGAATCCTCATAAAGAAGTCTCTGAAGTAACAGCAATGATGGTTGCTTTAAATGTTAACAACTGATCTACATAGATTTTTAAAATCAATCCAACATTAAGAGTAACGGAGACAGTTGTAGAGATATTTTGACATCTAATGAAAACTCCCCTTCCCCCAATATGAGTGTGATGGAGAGCTACTGCAGGGGCCCTTTGCACCACAAGAAATTAAAGCAAAAAAATACAAGCAGGATATAGCTATGAATTTATGTTGGGAAACCTAACTAAATTGGCTAACTTTGTGTCCAGCGAATACTTACATTTTTAGCAGAGGTAGTTTATTGCAGTATGCATAAGTTAAAGTCTAACTACTACAGCCGTTTAATAATACCTTATTTGCCACTGTGGATTATTGAGTATAAGCTCTATACTGCATGGGTAAATTGAATCAACATCCACATTCTGAAAAAAGATAACATTAAGACAAACACATTTTAAAAATAAAGTATCATCTAATTAAAAAAAAAAATGGTAATAGCATTACAGTTTTAAAGTAAAAATCGTTCAATAATGAAGACAACTGCAACTCACAGAAGATGAAATCATGGTCTTGAGTTCTGCTACATTTGCAAAGGCTCCTTCATTTTTATCAAGGCATAAAACCTGTCCTGTTTTAGAGAAATTTAGAACAATTTAATGCTGGAAAAAAGGTCAAATTTCAGAGGCATGATACAATTTGAAAATCAGTCAGTGTGTGCATGTGTGAACAAGTTTTATTGCTATATTTTTTTTTCTTTATGTTTTAAAGAATTAATATTAAATTAAAATTAGTATTAATGTTCATGTCAGGGATTATTATACATAATCAAGTTATCAAATTTAATAAATACAAATATGGGCATGCATTTTAGTAGAGCTTGCTGTCACTTAAAGAAATTAATAAAATTAATTTAATTTTTTACTTAAGATTATTAACGCTAGTTTATTTGCCACAAACTATATCATTTATTATTTGGACTTAAACAAGTTTGTCATTACATTTGATCAAATTGGCATAATTAACAAGTCAGAGGAGATTTCTTTAATTATCACAGTTCCATTAAATGTTAGGATATGTCTATTAAATGATTAATTGAGACCAGTTTATTTACATGTGTCAGTTCAAGTGATGCTATTTTCTTATTAAGAGCATAGTCTGAAAAGAGTCATTCACTTATTACTTAAGACTTTTTTCTTGACACCTTCTTATTCGAGTAAAAAAGAATTTAAATAAAGACCCTAAAATTGACTCCAGAGTAACTGAATTTAGTTCTAATTAAAGCTTTTAGGTGTAATGTGAAAATTTTAATTGAATTAATATACAACGCATTAATGATGATTAACCAGCAGCCATAATTATAAGTAACTAGTAAACAGAGGCCCAGTACCCGGACCGGCTAGTAGGCACGCATTTGGAGGACCGGCTAGTAGGCACGCATTTGGAGTTGAATATGGTGATTTATACTTACGCGTTAAAAATCAGGAATATACAATAAAAAATAGCATATCTATGTACTCGAAGTGGCGAACATGAACACATTATTGTAGCCAAAATACATTTAAGTATAGGGCCACTTAATTATACATTAAACAAAGTTCATCCCAAAGAAAATAAACCTCATTATGGGCGTAGAATCTTAACAAACACAACCCCCGACTATTAAAATTTGAATCTAACATCAAACTATACATAATTTGCACACACACCATATCATTGACTAATCTTAATTCATTCATAATATTTTTAAAGGACTCTTTCCCAACAGTGCTTTATTTTGTAATTTATTATGTTCAACATGACGTATTTAAAAAAAAAAGAGAGACGAGAGTGAGTGCCCGCCAGTTAAGGGATACATGTTTAGCAGGTGGTTTATTTACTGTTCTGCACATTATGACGGATGCAAAAAATTCTCAGTTTTGGAATTCCTCGAGCGAGGGTGGTTTTCATATCGTGCTGTGTATGCGTTGTATTTAAGGATGTTCATGGCAATAAAAGCCAAATGTTATTTTCTATTACAGTATTTCATACATTTCTTTGTTATTTCTGTTCATGGCAATAAAGGCCATATGTTCTTTTCTATTGTAGTATTTCGTATATTTCTTTGTTATCCCTTCTGCACCTCATCATACACGGTTACAACGCACACCACACGAAATGAAAACTACCTGCGAAAAGGAGACACACGGTTTAGACGATTATGTATTTAAGGATGAGTTTAAAGGATTAAAAATTTTTTTTTAGAAACAAAAGTACCTTTTTTCTGACTTAAATATGAAAACCACTTCTGTACTATCCCAAGGGCTTGCGCGATTTCATGTTTCTTAAGCTTTTCACCATCCTAAGAAAAAAATGTATACAACATTAGATTCAATCTTCCTTAAAACAAAGAAAGTAAAATTCTGACAAATTTATTTGGTTGAACTAAAAAAATACAATGAACGTTTATAACAAATTCATATAATAGAATACCAGATCATAAGATTTTGGAAGATTTTTTTAAAAGTAATAATAAGAGAAAACACACATTTTTAATAGCCCCAGCTTATAATACTACAGCATCTCTAGACAAAGATTAATTTTGTAAAATACTTGCATCTTTTATAAAGGTTATTTTACATTGAACCAACTGCTTTAATATGAGATAATAAGGGATGTATTGTTAGACAAAATAAGTAAAACAATTTTTTTTTAGTTTGTAAAAATATTATAAAATAAATTACCTGTGATAAACACTCAAGTTTTTTTCCTTGCAAATCTATAGAGAGATTAAATATAAAGAAATGAATAAATATACAATAGATCAAAAGGCAAAAATGAAGGCTAATATCACAAAGATGTAATTTATAATAATTAATAAACAGATTGTGTAAAAAAAAAAAAAAAAAAAAGCAATATATGCCCAAGAAAACCTGTATTTTAATCCTCTTAAATTTGTTATAAAGCCAAAGCTCAGTATACCAATGTTTTGCAAGTGCAAAATTTTTAAAACAAAATTTGCCTTTGTAAATTCAAACTGATTATAATATACAAGTGAAGAGTAGTGGTAAGAGCAGAATGTATGAAATCTCTGCTGAGCTTAATGTACCAGAGTGGGAATTTCCTCATTACAAATTAAAGAAAGGTGTGTAAAATGCTGGAAACATGATTAAACCCCTAGCAGTGTAACACACAATGTGACATTCTAACAGAGAAGGCAAAAGCAATTGTTGTTGGAAAGGTTTCGTGTCAATGCCACACATTTAAAAAATGACCATAATGATCAAACAGATAGCATCAATTAAGTTATTAAGTAATATTAACAGCAAAATGTCATACACAATGATTAAATTTCATGACTTTATATAAAAAAATCATAAAAAATGAGTTCAGTTCTATGAATAAGATTAGCTTTTCTGGAATCAATCGCATGAGTTACCATTATTTCTATAAATCAGCTTTAATATATAAGTGTTTTGGATTACGAGCACCTCTCTGGAACGAGTCATGCTCGACAGAATTTTATATATGATTTTTTAAAAGTAAATTTGTCGCTAATCATAATAAGCGAAAGTGAGAAATTTAACAAATATTTTCATTTAACAGCTGTTTTGAAAAAGCAGAGAGAATATTTTTAAAGTTAATGTAATAAAAAATTCATATTTTTCTAGTTTTAGTATCTCAATTAATAAACCAACAAATACAGTGAGTTGTGTAGAGCACTTGACTGTACACCTGAGAATCCCGGGTTTGATCCTCAATGAAAAAACCAATGGAATTTTTCATGTCCTGATAAAAGTTGGTTTAAGTCCCTCAAGTCCCACCCAGCTTGAAATGGGAACCTGGCGTTAGTTGGGAAAGTAATGGTGGCTGGGCCATGATGGCCCTGAAAGCTAAAGGAACTTTAACCTTAAATTGTGTGAGAATTCATGACAAAATGTATAGATTTTTCAGACATGAGACATTTAGACAAGATGCATTAAAGCTAAAATAAAATTAGGTATTTTGTGAAGCAAATGATAGATGTCAAACAGTAAAGCTTTAAACAAATTATGAAATTGTATGTGAAAACTGAATGCTTAAA
>JAGDYQ010000059.1:233763-274396 GCA_021962125.1 Bulinus truncatus | reverse complement strand
ATGTCTTTGATATCAAAAATAATTAATTACAATTAAAGTACCCATTGGGATGGAACGAAACCTATTTAAGAACATTCCCCATTTAATTTTGTATGTACGTGTACCCAGTGGTGCAACCAGCAAAAATGCTACAGGGGGGCTCACATGTTGAAAAAGAAAAGACGGTTTGACAGTCTTTTTGTAACTTTATAACGTAAATTATGTATTGATGATTTGGCCTGGGGGGGTGGCTCAAGCCCCCCCTTGCCCCGGTTGCGCCACTGCGTGTATCAAATTTCACGTTATTTGGTTTGTCTGGATCTTGAGTTTAAAACGGAACAGACAGACAGATATGTATAAATGCGTTTTATAAGTATAGAGAATTATTGCCATCTACCGAATGATGGCATTAATGTTATCTTTAAATGAAAATACAATTATTTATTATCTTTTCATAGATTACTTTTGTTTATTGAGTTTCCCATTTCCGGTTTCATATTCATCATCATTCATGATAATTATCCAGTAATTTTCTGATCTAATTTCACTATTAAATTTGTAAACAAACTGACATTACGAATCAGTTGACGACAGAAGTGCTCAATGTTCATATTTTATTTTTATATATTATTTTTGAATAATATAATTCTAAAATACTGCTACAGAATTACTACTCAATCTATTTATTATGTAAAATTAAGGGGTAAATTTGTCTTTCGGTCATATTTTGTCTTGCACCTCCTTAAATTTTCAAAAGGGGAGCGGCGCCCTCCCACCTTACGGCTTGTCCCCGCCGTAAAACATTTCGTTCTGCCGCCGTTGCACTGCACCATTCGTTACCTCGGACAGGTGTGTAAATAAGAGATGTGGGTAGAGGAATTCGCAGTCACGTTCCCTCCCCCTTCTCATCTGGCGCTAGCATCAGGACGGTGCATCGAGACCAGTCAAGTGACATGAATTGAGGGGGTGGGGATCTACTTCGGACTTTAGATATAAGCAGTGAGCAGAGAAAAAGTGGACAGTCCGTGACTTAGCATTTTAGGAAGTTATTCGGAGAACAACGAGTTCATTACCTGAAGGTAACACGCTCGACTAGCTTGTCGCTGTAGTGATTGTTCCATGTGGATGTATTAGTTTAGCTTAGTAGTTGTAGATTTAAATGTAAAGTGAATTTGTAGTAATAAATGAAGTATTAGTCCTAGAGTTATATTGATCCCAATATCCTATGTTGGCATTCATTTTGTCTGTGTGTATAGTAGATGAAGCTACCATACATTGGTGTAAGTAAGTGGGATCATTCTTTGTATGGCAAGTAGAACTATCCATGAAATGTTAGTTAAATAATTAAAAATAGAACTAGAAAGAGGATCTTCCTACATCCGGCCTAAAAAAAGACCTAATTCTAGACTTGAAGAGGCTCTAATTGCTAAAGGAAAAAACCCTTAGACTTAGAAAAATTGAAACGGAATATGGCCGGATGAAGATAAGTGAATGAAGCTAGGAAGGAATGATCCTTTGGAAAAAGAAAATAAACTTTTAGACAAGCAGCCGGAGATATCTAAGGATGTGGTCATCATCGAAGTGGTACCAGAGGATGTGGTAATCCATGAAGTGCTAAATTAAGATGTGGTCATCCACGGCATGTTGCGTGACGATAGTCGTCCAAAACAAGAAGGGTCGGGACTAGAAAAGACTCGAGTGTTGGTGACTAGAAAAGAGCCACCTGAAAAGCTGGTGACTAGAAAAAGAGCCACCTGGAACTGGCGACTCCAAAGAGCCAACGGCGGCGCTAGTAACTAGCAGCGATCCCAATTAAGAACGGTTACAGACCCAGTGAGTCATCTGAGTGAGTTGGTGAAACTGAAGAAGGCCACCTGAAGCAGTTGATGACTAGAAAAGAACCACCTGAAGAGCCAGTGACCCGAGAAGAGCCACCATAACACTTGGTGACTAGAAAAGAGCCACCTGAAAAGTTGGTGACTAGAAAAGAGCCACCTGAACAGTTGGTGACTAGAAAAGAGCCACCTGAAGAGCCGGTGAACCAAAAAGAGCCACCTCAGAAGTTGGTAACCCAAGAAGAGCCACCTGAACAGTTGGTGACTAGAAAAGAGCCACCTGAAGAGCCGGTGACCCGAAAAGAGCCACCCGAGGAGTTGGTAACACAAGAAGAGCCACCTGAACAGTTAGTGACTAGACAAGAGCCACTTAAAGAGATGAGTCATGTGACCTGGCCTGAGGAGGGGCGGGGATCGACATCGAACTAAAAGAGAAGAATGACACTTGTAACGACCCTGCACTATATGGTTGTCCACCTACGGAAGATAACAATTTCCGGCAGTATTATCTATATGAATGGACAGGCTATCTACCCAGAGCCTGGACGCGTTGACCCAAACGTGAGCAAATTGTGGTGCCTGCAGCAGGAGACTACTGAGCCCCCGATAAACGAGACACCCATCTCTCCAGTAGAGATATATCCAGGTCTGTACCCTGTACGGACCAGCGATCATGAAGGTGTCATCTCGGTTTATCAGCCTTCTACTTTAGGAAACATCAAGATAATACAGCATCTTGAGAAAATGGCAGATGATCCCCAAAACGACTGGGACAACTACATTACCATGTCCCTTATGGCATATAGAGGGTCAACCGCCACTACGACTAGTCATACGCCATCAATGTTGTTCATCGATCGGGAGCTTAGATTACCTTACGACCTTCTGTTCGGGCTCCCCAAGAACAATCCAGTCACAAAGACTGATTACGCTGATAATCTAAAGTCTCAACTGGAGTTAATTCGTTCATCAGTGAGGAAAAAGATTTGTACGGCCAGTAACGTCTTGAAAACCAGATTTATGAAGACCAAATTCTTTGGTGCAGATGGATCTGTCCGGGACGGACAGATTTAAGAGGGGGGCAGTGTTGTAACCCTCTCAATTCTAACACATGTAGCCCTCATATTCTAACACACGGCACTGCACCATTCGTCACCTGGACAGGTGTGTAAATAAGAGATGTGGGTGGGGGTGAAACAACAGTCGTTCCCCTCACCCTTCTCATCTGGCGCTAGCAACAGGACGGTGCATCGAGACCAGTCACGTGACCTGAATTAAGGGGGTGGGGATCTACTTCGGACTTTAGATATAAGCAGTGAGCAGAGAAAAAGTGGACAGTCCTTGACTTAGCATTTTAGGAAGTTATTCTGAGAACAACGAGTTCGTTACCTGAAGGTAACACGTTCGACTCGCTTGTCACTGTAGTAATTGTTCCATGTGGATGTATTAGTTTAGCTTAGTAGTTGTAGATTTAAATGTAAAGTGAATTTGTAGTAATAAATGAAGTATTAGTCTAGAATTATATTGAACCCACGTGCCTTGTGTCATCCTGTGTATAGTAATTAAAGTTACTACAATATATATATATATATATATATATATATATATATATATATATATATATTTCTTCTGCACCCGGTGCCTAACAATGACAATCTACCTCCGAGAAAGGGAGAGAGAGAGAGAGAGAGAGAGAGAGAAACAGAGAGAGAGAGAGAGAGAGAGAAAGAGAGAGAAAGAGAGAGAGAGAGATGGAGAAAGAGAGAGAAAGAAAAAGAGAGAGAGTGATGGAGAAAGAGAAAGAGAGATAGAGAGAGAGTGGATAGAGAGATGAGAGGAGAATGACAATGAGATATAGAGAGGGGTGAGAGTGAGAGACAGAGAGAGGGATGTGAGAGAGAAAGGAGGGGGAGATGGGGGAGAGAGAGGGGGTGGAGATGCACCATAAATAGACTATAAACTACTTTTGTTTCACTTTACATAATGTATATGACCTATATACGTGATCCAGGGAGCTTTCCACAGCACGTAAACAACATCACGTGACACTAAACGTATTCCTTGACATGAAAAATCAACGTGGCAAGGAAACTAGAACAAATTTTATTTTTAATTTCATTCGGGCGGCAGACAAAAAACGCAACTGTGGAAATAATACAAGTAAACAACAATGGGAGGGGCTTTTTGGTTGCATTCTGGGACATTAAAACAGATAAACGACTGAGGCCGTAAACAACAATAATAATATAGACTGAATAACATTGAGCGACTGGTTCAGTTAATTATTTGACTTGTTAAATTTATACGCAAATGCTACAATGTGGATACATGGGTGTTAATGACAAGGGTCTCCCAGCTGTTGTAGATTCTGTTGCCAATTTGAATATTTTATAGCCAGATATCGATATTTTTTGAGCCGTCTCAAATGAACGAACTCATTATCATAAGACAGATATATTAATGATTCTTTCTTTTGTTTGGATATATTATATAGATTAATAACTGTATGTTTTATCACCATCATCATAACCTTTACCGATGTGGTGGTCGTTGGGGGAAAGAGTGGACAACTCAACAGCTATATTTCTCCATAGTTGTCTATCCTGAGCGGATGTCTTTAACTCATTTGTTTGTATATTTATACTAGCCGTACACTGCAAAACCTTTGCATATTGTTAAATCCCCTTGATCGGTAGGCTAGGTTATTTTTGGTTTCGGGCAGATCCGATTTTTTCATGATTGTATTTTAAACTGGAATACTGTGGTATTAATTATTTACTTTCGATTTAACGCAGAACCCACACCGCTATTATTTATATAGACTATTTTTCATCGATTTAATTGATACTTAAATATAAAAAAAAGTTTGTGAGCTCTGTTTTAGTCATTACATAGTTTTAACAAAATAAACCTATTAGTTCCGCATCTGTATTTGCGTAATGTACTCCCACAACTTTTCTCAACACCGCTGCTCTGTTGAATCCATCCGTCTATCTATCTGTCTGTCTGTCTGTCTGCCCGTCTGTCCGACTGTCCATAAAATAAAATCAATAAGAAGCCAAATAAATAATTAAACAAAACAATTTGTTTTATGAATTAGCTAGTGTTCAGTTCAGTTTTCGTTCAGTTTTGACTTTCTTCAATTACAAAAAAAAAAAAACATTAGGCTAACACAAAATATTGCTATTCATAGTTTCATTGATGACTGTTGCTTTGCTCTAATTCATTTTTTTTTCTGAAATCTTTTAAATTATCTTTTTATTAAATCAATCTCTTCAAAGATTATTTACCCATAATTTTAACTTTGGCTTTAAACTAAATTGATTATGACTGCCGATGTATATTTTTAGACTTGCTCTATAAAGTTTAATATATATATATATATATATATATATATATATATATATATATATATATGTATGTATATATTAGCTTTTTTGTGTTCTTTAAAAAGTTGTTTACTTAGTATTTTACTTTAGCCACATAGTAAATGGATAATGGCTGCAGATGTACCCGTATAGTTCAAGTTTTGTCTGCATCAGCGATTCACGATACTACATGAATGTTTCAGGCAATGAAGTTCAATGCACGTACACAAGGTGTTGTCGATGTTGTGCGTTGCGCTCATGTCCTGGTTATTTTTTTTTATTTTTTTTTACTATTCGTGTCAAGGCCATGACTATTTGGGTCAAGTTTAACTAAGTAGGTCATTGCATTTTTTTTCAATGCTTACGGACGCCTTACCATCTTACCCGCCGCCCTTTTCATATTTCATTTTATTTTAAACATTTCAAACTCAAATGTTAGAGAACAGGCCCGTAGTGTGCGGGGGGGCATGGGGGCCGGGCCCACCTGCGTTTTGTCTGCCCCCCCCCTGCTTATTGCCTGGCCCTGCTGTAGAATGCCTCACCCCTGCTGTAGAATGCCTGGCCCCTGCTGTAGAATTTTCACGTTACGGGGCTGGTAGAGAATGTGAGACTGGCTCTACTTGATAACAGTGTAAAAAAAAAGTATAAAGCTCCCTTAGACCTAACGGGCCATCGGGGCAGATGAAGTGTAGAATTCATCTGTTTCCATAAGCTCGGGATATCAAGGGATTGTGTGGTTAAGCACACAACTTAAGTCAGGGTACCCATTTAAATGATGAGTGGTCTAACGTGGTACGACTTTGAAACAAATTTCATTTGGAAAAATTCACCATGGCTCTCAACGAGGATTGAACCCAGGGCTCTCAGGTCGACAGTGAAGTATCTACAATACTCGGCCATCCGTCCCACAGTTGACAACCATGACATCTTTAATAAGAGTCGTTACTACCATGTCCAGCGTTATACCATGAAAGCTTTTATTTTTTTGATAACTTACACTGTAGAGGGGTGAAAGGGTATTCAAATTAATATGTTATGATTGGGATAAGAAGCTAGTCAACACGCAGCTCTGAAGAGAACACGGAAGGCCCCATACTTTTTTTTTTAAATAAAAGTAAAAACTTACATTTTTCTACATACACGCTATACTCAATTATCTAACATCTGGGCACGGGTGGCCGTACGGGGTGGAGCGCTCGACTGTCGACGGGAGGGGTACTGGATTTTAACCTTAACCAAGTCCACCCAGCTTTACATGGGTACCTGACTTTAAGTTGTGGGGAGTGGGGGTGCGTATATATGCCGTTGCTACAGAAATAGATGAATTCTACACTTTATCTGTCCCGATTTGTCATTACGGGCTTAAAGGGAACTTTACATTTTTTTAAAATCTAAAATCTATCAATATAACCTAATAATCTTGCACTGTATCAGTATAAATTTAAATCTACCATTCAATAAAAATAAAATAATACCTTATGCTCACGCGAACACACGCACGCAAAGATACATGCATATATTAATATAGAGGCTGAAAATTTGATAACATGATTGTTTCGCTACCTCCAGAGCGGTAGCATTTAGTGCTATCCATTGAATATATATCATGTAATACTATCATGTCAATGATAGAATAAAAATTGAGCTTATTGGATGGACAAAAATGGGTTCATCGAGGCTGATGAAGTGTGGAATTCATGTGTTTCAGTTAACTCGACATATAAAGGCATTGAGTGGTTAGCACAACGCCCAGACGCTTTTAATTCCCCAACTTAAAGTCAGGTACCCCTTTAAAGCTGGGTGGACTTGGGGTCTTACACCAGGACCTGAAAAAATCCTTAAGTTCTCATTGAGATTCAAACCCGGGACTTTCCGGTCGACAATCAAGCCCTCTACACCACTTGATTATTGGATGGAGCGTATACAAAAAACATATAGGCTGTATCTTGTTTGTTAAAATGACCACCATAAGCCGCCCCCTCCACCCCCATTACCCCCAGCACCTTCCTTTTTATTCAGTATCATTCACATAGACTGTTATCATCCAGTCCTAGCAACATACTTTTAAAAATACAAGACGCATTTGCTATCTGTCTGTCTGTTCCCTTAAAACTCAAGATCCAGACAACCAAATAACGTGAAATTTGGTACACGCAGTGGCGCAACCAGGGGGGGGGGGCAAATCGTCAATACATAATTTACGTTATAAAGTTACGAAAAAGAATGTCAAACTGTCTTTTTTCAATATGTGAGCCCCCCCCCCCCCCAGCATTTTTTGCTGGTTGCGCCACTGGGTACACGTACACAAAATTAAATGGGGAATGTTCTTAAACAGGTTTCGTTCCATCTCAATGGGTACTTTAATTGTAATTAATTATTTTGGATATCAAAGACTTACTATAAATATGATCGGTACGGGGAACCAAATATCACATTACTTAGTACATTATTACATTCCATTCCTTCATTCATAGGAATTGTCATCTTTTGCTACAGTCATGCCTAAGAGAGAGAGAGAGAGAGAGGGAGGGAAAGAGGGAGGGAAAGAGGGAGGGAGGGAGGGAGGGAAAGAGGGAGGGAGGGAGAGAGAGGGGGGAGGGAGGGAGAGAGAGGAACTGCCAAAAATGTTGTGTATCACATCGTTTTAAGATAAATGTACCCTTTTATTGCATGCAAATAAACCCTTTTTTACGCGTCTTATTTTAAATCTTAATTAAACGTCAAATTACGCTTCTTAAATAAACAGAAAACATTTTAAACCCGGGCAAAGCCGGGTATTTGCAACTAGTTTTAAAATATGCCATAACACTCATGTCAATTATAATTTCTTTCAAATATTAAATTTAAGAAATAAATCAAATGAATTATGAAAATGATACATATAAACTAAAATGAATTACAAAGTTAAAAAAGTGAAAATTTTAGTGGGCGGGGGGCAGACTGGAAATTCAAGGGGGAGGGGGAAGGGCGCCGCCACCCCTTAAAAGTTTTAGGGGGGCCGCTGCCCCCCCTGCCTCCTCTGCTCCACCGCCAGTGGTTGACCGGTCCGTGGCGAGAAAAAGGTTGGGGGACACTGATATATATGACCTTGGAGGTGCACCACTGGATGCATCATGAACACGAAATAAAAATCTATACAAGTCATGCAGCCAATGAATGATTAAGAAAGTTTAAAAAAAAAAAATAAAAACCTATTGAAGCGGTTAAGTTCCAGCAATCAACCTCGTTCTGAAGTCTTAGCCCCCCCCCACCCTACCTCACACTCTCACCCTCCCTCACCCCCACCCCACAGGTTTTGGTTTACATACTCGTGTGTCGTTGTACTTACATTGTCTTCAGAATTATTTTTTTTCCCTAAGTCAAATATTAATGGCAGAAAGGCTGAATGAAGTCATGCATTTATCAGTCAAACACTAAATGACTCCAACCTACCTGCCTCGCCCCCCCCCGCTTTCCCCCCCTCTCACCCCCCCCCCCTTTCAGTGACGAAGACATTTACAAAAATCTCATTTGGAAAATATTTAAAAATAACTCTCGGCCTATTTCAAGCTACACTCACCCCCCGCCCCTTTAAAGAATATATATAATAAGGGAACCTCAAGCTACAACCCCCCCCCCATTTTTCGTACCCTCCCCTCCTACCCCCCCCCCACCCACCACCACAGCTCCATTGGAGCCCATATTCAGTCAGCGACAACTAGATTTAAAAAAAATAAAATGACAGACTGTCAGTGACGGATTTCACGCGGCATGCTTGATTCACGTGACGGGTCGTGCGGGGTCAATGCCAGCCAGCGATCAACTTCCTCTGGGCATGGTCGGTGGGTGGACGCTGCTCGAAAAACAAAACAGAAAAAAAAAAAAACATCTCCCCCCCCCTTGCTCCCTTCCATCGGGGGAGTGGGGTGGGGCAGGGTGTGTGTGAATAATTTACGCAGCCCTTCTCTTGCTATTTATAGACATTACGTTGGAGTTATTATTAGCTGCATTCTTTCCTTGTTGCTAAAGCGCAGTGAGTTCTGATTGTCATCTCTGGATTTGAGATTAAATAGACCAAGGGGAAAAAAAAATAACATCTGCTAATTTGATAATTTTTTTTTTTACATTTAGGACCATCTTCTATACAGCTGCCAACAGTGCCGGCATTACGAATTGCGGGGCCCAAATAACGGATGCTTGCGAGGCCCCTCTACTAATTTTTTTTTTACAATAACAACTATTACTTTTAATGCTAAATGTAAATTGCAGGTTTCCCTGCCAGGTGCGGGGCTCAATTTGGAGCGATCGGCCAAATCGGCCTAAAGCCGGCCCTGACTGACAAGTTGTTTTTTTTAAATTAAGTACGCAAACATAAGGGACCCTTATAATAATCGGGGTACCTTTTAATTGATAATTTCACTCTACACTCCCGTTTGCGAAAGCTAGATCTTATATTTTAATACAATTAATCGTAACAAGGTGATAATAAATTATAACTGAAGACATTATTAACTTAACACTTTTTTAAAATTGTTTACTTTTTGAAAGATGTTTTCATAATACAACAGTACAAGTCATAAAGATGATAAACGAAACAGCGTTGAACGAATGCGGGGAAAGTCCTCTTCGGTTCGAGATTATTTCATTTAGGAAGGCTGAGGGAACTCCGCATGAGATCAGCAATGACGTAATCAAATTATGCCGTGCGCGATTTATATGTGTGTGTGTTTTTTAAAAAAACAACAAAAAAACAATTATACTTATTATGACATCATCGACAACGTTTTGACAGTGCTACAAGTACACAAGTTTATCAGCGACCGGTCGTACGGTGGGGGTGGGGGGGGGGGGGGAGAGAGATAGGGGGAAGTGACGTCATGACTACATGTGTGAAAGGTCTGCGTTACAGATTTTTTTCCCCTTGTTGTGTTGTTATACGGAGTGCAGTTTGGGATATGTACATCTTTTTTTTATCCTTCCTGCGCAATATCCACAATACAAACAAAAACCTCTTCTGGACATGTATAAACAGTAGACATGTATTAAATAGAGGCTAATGATAAATGTATAGCACTTTCTGTTGTGTACTTTACTTTAAGTAAAACAATTCTTCTGAAATCGATGGTATTTTTAGAATGATTACACTGTCCCGTTTACAGTACACTGTGAAAGATAACATTTGATGTAAGAAATAAAAACACGACCTAACTACTTTAAAAAAAAAAATGAAAATATGAACACAAAATAGTGTGTTTTGGGGGCCCCATACTATAATAACCTGTATAACAAGAGCGAAATATGAATTGTCTGCATGGACTTCCAATATTGGCACAGCCACCAGGAAAGTACCATTGCAGCCTTAATGATTTAAGATAGAAAATGCTTGTAGATTGCAGAAGATGGAAATAGAATAACGACGTAAGAGACGCCATTAAGACGAATATTTCTTTGTGCGCGCGCACATAGACAAAAATCTGAAATTTTTTTCCAACACAACATCTAATGTTTTATTTATTAAAACAATGAAGTTGAACGATAAAAATCTGACATTTAACAAAACTTTGAAGTAAACATATCTCAACATATCAATGTATGCAGTGGCGTAAACAGAGGATGGCGGGCGGCCCGCCCCGGATGGAGCTTATTTTGCTGCTAGCCAGGGGCGGCATTCACTGAACAGTTAGTCACGCCCTTGTCTGCAGTTCGATAGTCCCTCCCACCTCCCGTTTCTCCTCTCTGCAATCTTGATTAGACGGTAATTGTTTTTTTTAACATAAATATGTATGATAACACCCACCTCCCATATAATGGAATCGCACGTCCTAAACCACCCCTCACCCATCGCCCATCCCCGTAACGCTAGTTGAAGGGTTTTATTATACAAGGAGTTTGAGTCCGTGATTTAACGGAGTAGTACATAAGACTACCAGAGACAATAAGAGACGTTCCTACTGATGTCAGCCAGTGCCTCCATCAGTTCTGCACCTCCCTCTGCCATTCAGTAAAAGGAACACTACAAACAGGTCCTGAAAAGGAAGATGATGCGTTTATCAAAATTAAAATATCTTTTTTTTAATATAACTATTTTTAGAGCATTTTCGAAAAAAAAAGCTCTATTGTCCCCGTTTTGTCTGTCTGTCCGTCATCACCCTAGATCTCAACAACCATAAGTCCTAGACCCATGATGTATATATCATTTTGTAGGTCTTGGCCTGCCAAAAAATGACTTTTGTCCATTTCGCGATCTGACCTCTGAGGGCCAAAAAGGGGGCGTTTTAAGTGCCGTTTTTTTTTACTATATAAGCTATTTTAACAAAGGAGCGCCCTATATCTAAGCAACCATAAGTCCTAGACCCATGATGTATATATCATTTTGTAGGTCTTGGCCTGCCAAGTGTACATCAAAAGTCCTTTTCGCGATCTAACCTCTGATGGCCGAAAAAGAAGGCGTTTTAAGTACTGTTTTAGCTTATATTTTAAATATAAATAATAAAAGCTAATCAAAGGGGCTTAATCATTATTTATTTTTGTAACAGTTATTCAACATGATTACTTCCCTCTCTATTTACCAGCATAATTTATGGCTGTCACCCGGATAAAAAATACGGATTTCGTCCGGCGTAACCGTACTTGAAAATGCTCTAAAATGTCCTTTGTCCGAAACGGAAAAGACTTAAATTGCTTGTTTTTTTTCACCAGAGCAGTGGCCATCAACCTTTTTCTCCACGCGGGGCGCGGACTGGTCAACGATTGATAATTTCTCAGCGGCCCTCATGGAGAGGGGATCAGCATTGATAATTAAATTTTTAGATTGTTTTGATTTACAATATGAGTTCCACTGAGATTCCGGTTAACCTCTCTTCCATGAAAAGTGGCACACACCCGAGAGAGAGATATACACCGCAGTGAATAAAATGGAAATAAATGGTTATTGGGCGGCCCTGTACCATTTGATCCACGGACCGGTATCGGTCCGCGGCCCGGATGTTGGAGCCACTGCCCTAGAGCGGTGCTGCTCAAAGTGTTGGTCCGCGGACCGGTGCAGGTCCGTGGGTCATCAGCCGCCGGTCAGCAGAAGTTATCAAGCAAAGTCACTATAGTGACTACAGTCACTGCAATGCCGGTGTGGGGAAAATAGTGCGCCGGTCCTTGCTCCAGTAGTAAACTTCCCTGCCGGTCCGCCAAGCTAAAATGTTTGAGAATCACTGCCCTAGCAGACTTAGGCCTAATTGGTAAATTTTCAATACCCAAATTGAAAGTTCCTTCCCCAAAATAAAATAACTATTCAAACATGGTTACAATCAGCACATCAAGTACAATGTGGTTGACACCTGAAAAGTTTGTTTGTGTTCGGTGGCCAATAGTACAAGAGAAAAAAAAAATCAGCTGCAATGAGGTCAACTTTTGGTCTAATCAAAAAATCCTGTCAGACGTCAGTTTATGTCTGCTGGTTGATAAACCTTACATCTGCTGGTTGATAAACCAGATTCTGTCCAGATAACTCTGTCTGGTCCATATCGTGGCGAGTCCAGACGAGTTGCGTCTCATTTAGAAGTGATGTCTTCATCACAGTGGGTGTCATTTTTCCCCGAAAGATAAAACGGTTTTGAATACAAATATGTCAGGGAGACAAAATCTTTATCTTGTTATTTTAGATAGAATATATCTAGAATATATTGATAAAAATCAATCACAAGTTTGCACACACTAACATTTTACAATCCTGATTAACCCTAATCTAAAAATAAAAACAAAATTTATAATCAGGCTGTGTTATAAATGAGAATTAAATAGGTTGATGCCGACCAATTATACGCTCTTTCGACGTTGAATTGTTTAACTTAGAGCCCTTCTTACTTTATTTGGAAAGTAGGGGACCCTTCTCCCTGGACCCCCATCTCCACCTTCCCATTACTAATTTTTTTAAATATGAAGCATGATGCTCTCATGTTAGCGAGTGTTGTTTTGCATAGGGCCCCTAATAACTCCTGGGCCCCTAATAACTCCTAAAGTCTCTAGCTAGGGCCCCATTTATCTCCTAAAGTCTCTAGCTAGGGCTCCATGTATCTCCTAAAGTCTCTAGCTAGGGCCCCATGTATCTCCTAAAGTCTCTAGCTAGGGCCCCCATGTATCTCCTAAAGTCTCTAGCTAGGGCCCCCAAATATTTCCTAAAGTCTCTAGCTAGGGCCCCCAAATATCTCCTCGTCTCTATCTAGGGCCCCTAAATATCTCCTAAAGTCTTTAGCTAGAGCCCTCATGTATCTCATATTGTCTCTAGCTAGAGCCCCCAAATATCTCCTAAAGTCTCTAGCTAGGGCCCCCATGTATCTCCTAAAGTCTCTAGCTAGGGCCCCCGAATATCTCCTAAAGTCTCTATCTAGGGCCCCCAAATATCTCCTAAAGTCTCTAGCTAGAGCCCTCATGTATCTCCTAAAGTCTCTAGCTAGGGCCTCCATGTATCTCGTAAATTAATTTGGCTGAAATTAATTAGTTTAATTGAGTTTCTTTTGAATGGCGTACTTTTTGGATGACAAAAGACTGAAACTGCTAATGTCTAACTTCAATGTTACCAAAGAAATATATCTAAGCCAGCCATGGGCTGACTATAGCCCGCGGGCCAATTCGGACCGCCGAGCTGTCTAATCCGGCCCGCATCACACCACTAGTTTTCTAGCAATAGACTTTTATGCTATGATGTCTACCTTTAATCTACATATCAGTTCATGTCAACACTGACTCGCCTGTGAAAATTTATATACTCAGTTGTGCCTGCGATTTAAAAAAGTTAGCCCAACCCTAATCTAGGCTATTCTATCTTGTGTAAAGGTTAAGAAAAAACTTTGCGTTTAATGCAAACTATGATACACTTGTCATCATATGACATGACTCATTACGGGGCTAGAAAATGTTATATGATTAGGTGTCTCGGTAAAGATAAGGTTTGTAGACCCAACCAGTGTGGCAAAGGTCGTGTGTTCAAATCTCACACACATCCGCTAGCTTAATGTCTCGATTGAGCGAGCCACCGTAGCTAGGGTTCGAAAATTAAGCGTAAGTTACGCCAAAATTACGCGTACCGTTAATGCCCAATTACTTGAAAATGTATGTTCCTTTTGTTGCTCACGCTTGCAGATTGGTATTAGGTGTATTTTTAATAATGTTTTCAAAGGTTTTTACTTGTAATTTACCGGTCATACTAATTTGCCCGTCGTCCACGTATTTCGTCGTATACTGACTGCATCAGCGGCGGCCATCTTTGGCTGAGTAATACCGTCTAATACGGTCGACGCTGGACGGGTGCAATGCGCCGTGAAATACGGCCACCGCGGATGCCGAACTCAGCAAAAGACGGCACACGCGATCAACGCTGGTGCAATCCGCAGCGAAATACAGACGACGTGGGTGCAATACGCAGCGTAATACGGCCGACGCGATCGACGGAAGCACTATACACAGTAAAATGTTTACGTTTCATGACATTTGGAATATATATAGATAATGAAGGCCGTACCCAGGGTGGGGTGGGGGCTGCAGCCCCCCCCCCCCAAAAAAAAAAAATAAAAATGTTATTGTTGATAGTAACTCATAAAAAATTGACAAATATTTGCCTTTAAAAACTTGGAACAGTCCCCCCCCCAAAAAAAAAAACAAAAACAAAATCCTGGGTACGGTACTGTAGATAATGTTTAAAAAAAACTTTTTTTTTTGGATTTTTTTATTTTATAACCTCCCCGTTTGGCTTGCGGCCGCTTGCCATACAGCTCATGGCGGCATTGTGTACTTAATCGAAAATTTTTATGATTTTGTCTTATTTTTAACCAGAATTTGGCTTCCTCATTGAAAATATTTATTTTATTATGTTTACTGAAACGATTAAAACAAACAATATAATGTGCGGTTTACGGTGTTTTACCAAACGAATACTTCCGGTTTAGGCTTGTGGCCGGATGTAGATGGTACTCCTAATCACTGTAATTATTTAATTTTCCAAAATTACGTTACCGTAAATTACGCGTAATTTACGGTAACTTACGCGTAACGTTACGCGACTTCGAACCCTAACCGTAGCAGAATAACTTGGTAAATTTCTCTCGCGTGTTTCTTCATTGAGTCTGGGTCGCATTTAGCTCGATGGTCTAAAAGTTCGATCGAAGTTACATTCCTTGAACTCCCTTAGTTTTCACTTCAGTTCTTACTGGCTTACGAAATCTTTACTTTCCTTTTCTCCGGTTAAAAAAAATACAACAAAACAACAAACAAACAAAGATGTCTAGTTGACATACGTTAATGGTAAACATAAGCAGCAAGCACACTGTGCGCAACATACCGGGAGATGTAAAGAAGGAGGGAGGGAGGGAGGTTTTTCAATTTCATGCGGCCAGGTCCGCGACCATGCATTCTGGAGGCTTCAGACATAATAACCCCCTCCTTTATCCCTGATTTCGAAGCAGAAAAATAAATTAATTAAAATTACGTTTTTAAAGCGAGTCCCCCCCCCCCCCCAAAGCTTGTGGCCCTTGACAGTTATTTGGGTAGCTTCAGCCCCGTAGCGTGAAAATTCTACAGGAGGGGCCAGGCATTCTACAGCAGGGGCCAGGCAATAGCAGGGGGGCAGGTAATACATTTTACTAAGTAGAACAAATAAGCAGGGGGGCAGACAAAATGCGGGGGGGGGGGGAAGCCCCCCTGTCCCCCCCCGCACGCTACGGGCCTGGGTAGCTTCCGTTACCCCTCGCGGCAGCCGTGATTCGGCTGTTCAGCATGTATTTAATTTCAAGACGACAAGGTAAAGAACGATCTGAGTTATTCACCCTGGTGGCCGAATGTTGCTGGTTCTAGTCAACTTTATGATGACGTAATTTATGGGAAATCATTTTATCTATTTATTTATCAATTTAAAAAAAAAACGATCTTTAGCAGGCGATCTAGATTTTTGCTATCAGCTGATTTTTATAAAAAAGTGCTTTTGAAAAAAAGAACCAAAAAAAAATACGTAAACACGCCTTCTCTGTTTTCGATTTGTATTAATTAACACATTAACTTGCTTGTAGCTAGAAATGAACCGGGTTTGACAAAGTGTAGTCATACTTTACTGCAAAAAAAAAGTAAACAATACTTTTCAATGTCAAATTTTCCTTGTTACTTTTACTTTTCATTGTTAACCCCAGATCCCACCCTCTATTTCACTTAACAGTCTTTGATATCTGGGGGCCTCTCCATTATAGCATATAATACCTTATTGCGATGGAATCGCCGTGTTCATGGTCCTAAAAAAACCGCTGGCCTGATCTCTCTCTCCACTATTCTATCTCCATCTCCTCTCCAACTCCTTTCTGTCTGTCCCCCTCTCTCTCCCCTCCCCTCCTCTCCCTTCTTTCATAAAAAAAAATAAATGAGAGTTCAGGAGAGAGAAGGGAGGTGCATTTTTTTCAGAGGTGATAACCTGAGTGACTGTCAGAGTGGGGAATGGGTGGTCAAGAGGTAGTGATCTCCATAGGTACGCGTTTGGTGTGGGTTCCAATTTTTCGACCAGCAGTAATCACGAGTAAAGACCCGTTGAAACGGCATGGCATTCTAAAAGATGACGCAAGGGTCATTCTCTCACAACTCTTTCAAGTAACATGCTGAAATGACTGACAGAACTGACCAATCAGAGCCATTTTTCACGTTTTTTTTTTTGGGACCTAAACAATTGTACATTTGGGGGCTCTGGGGAGAGGTAAAGGAACTTTTTGGGGCACTAGGCAAACATACCTTTAGGGGTCTTAGACAAAAGTACCTTCTTGGGGATAATTGGGGGGGGGCGGCTAGACTGCCACATAGTTATCCTATCTATTAGAAAGGCTCTGAGTCCAAGGACTGTTTCTATGTTTGTATGTGTGTGTTTTTAAGGGGTAGTGGAGGGGTTTACTCACTGAACTGACAAAATAACGAATGGTTCGATTTATCTGGTACAGCGTAAAAGTAAAAAAAAAAATCTCGGCTGGTGTATCACCGACAATGCCTCGCACCTCCCCCCTCCGCGCACCAAAATTCCAATGTCGACGTCATAGACCAATAAATGAGTTGATGATAAATAACCGCGTCAAGTCCCACTTCTTACCCTGACCGCATATCGTTAAGAATTCGGTTACATCTGTGGTTAATCATCAGTCACATTACAATACAGTTCTGTACATATTCGTTGTGTTTAGTCAAAATAAGAAGTTTGTGTTCCTTATATACCACTTATATATATATATATACCACAACCGTTCTTTTCATTTTTAGGGCCCTGGGAAAAGACATTTTTATTTGGAGGTGGGGGGGGGTGGGGTGGAGGACATTGACAAAAGTCCCTACGGGGCCCTGGTATCAGAAACACGCGATAATCAATCACAAAAACCATTTCTATATTCACAAAAGCTTTACTGTTTTGTGATGAATAAAGCTTATTATATTGTTGTTTTTTTAATATCACCAAATTAGACACAAGTTTGTTCTGACCGCCCACCAGGGACGAGGCGTGTTGCCGGCCATAACTCTTAAAATTTTTTTTATTGATTTTTCTATGCTCTATACAAAGCACAAACGAACATAGATTTATATATTTGTATGAATTATTAGACTAAAAGCATATGCGGTATATATATATATATATATATATATATATATATATATATATATATATATATATATATATAAATGAAAGTTACATATATTTAAACTTGTAGTCGTTTTATTATGAATGATTATGCTAACTATATTCAATAAACTGAGTACTATTATATAGCATTTTCCATAAATATAACTATGACCGGCAACACTCACGCCTTGTTCCTGCGGCACCACCCACCCCCATGGCTAGCGGAGCCCTTTGCGGTCGCATAGTTTGCAAATGCCTTGAAATATATCTGGCAACAACACACTGCGCTCTGATGACATTCGTTTCTTTTCCGCAGCCATGTTTTATATTTACAGGAAATGATCTTCAGTCAGTCCAGAGCAACAGCATGTGGAAAGACAACTAATAGACGTCTGTTTAAAAGCCCGGGACAATTGTGCACTTATATGATAAGCTGATACATAAACTATAAATTATTATCAGTGCCGTGCTTATTGTTTCCGTCGCACGGGTGCAAACAATATTTTAACACTCTTCTCCCCTCCCCCCACCCCGTTGCCATTTTATCTTTGTTTAATTAAAAATTCTGTCCTCTAAAGTAAGATTTTGCCGACCCTGATGTGTTTTGGCGCCCCATTTGAACCCTAGTAGGGCGCGGGCTTGATTATTATATAATTCATGTAGCGAGTTGTTAGATTTTCCACAGAAAGATAGGTCAGCGTAATGATGGTCTTTATCTTTTGAGTTTTAACTTTTCGTTTTAACTCCATGACCGCCGCTTGGGCATCTGAGTCTCTAGCAACTATGTCTCCTTTAAACCAACATCTGTCTTCATACTTTACTGCTAAGTCATTTATTGGAAGGGCCAAACAAGGTCCGAAGTCCTCTACAAGTAATCAAACTGGCTCTCCACCGTTCTTTGTCAGTAGCCAGCAAAAAAAAAATAATTAAAAATCTTTACGTTTTAAAGACGTTGATATTAAACGAAACAATACAATTGAATTCTCTAGTTTTTTTTTACATAAATTAAAAGCGTACTTTGCATAAAACCATAAAATGAACCAAGATCACGGCATGCTGGCCAGAGAGAAAATCGTACTTTGCATAAAACCATAAAATGAACCAAGATCACGGCATGCTGGCCAGAGAGACATAGTACACGCCACATACTATATATATTATGGTACACACTGTTGTTTCAACATGTTCACAATTGACAATATTATCATCAGGGGCAGATTTAATGGTGGGTGCACTGGACACGACGCATGGGGCTCTCAACTTGTGAGTACCTCTACAAAAGCACACATATATAGTTTTGTCTGTCTGTCCGTCATCACCCTAGATCTCAACAACCATAAGTCCTAGACCCATGATGTATATATCATTTTGTAGGTCTTGGCCTGCCAAAAAATGACTTTTGTCCATTTCGCGATCTGACCTCTGAGGGCCGAAAAAGGGGGCGTTTTAAGTACCGTTTTTACTATATAAGCTATATTAATAAAGGAGCGCCCTATATCTCAGCAACCGTAAGTCCTAGACTCATGATGTATATATCATTTTGTAGGTATTGGCCTGCCAAGTGTACATCAAAAGTCCATTTCGCGATCTGACCTCTGTGGGCCGAAAAATAGGGCGTTTTAAGTACCGTTTTTGCTTATATTTTAAATATAAATAATAAAAGCTAATCAAAGGGGCGTAATCATTATTTATTTTTGTACCAGTTATTCAACATGATTACTTCCCTCTCTATTTATCAAAATTCAGCCAAATCTATGGCTGTCACCCGGAAAAAAAATACGGATTTCGTCCGGCGTAACCGAAAATGCTCTAAAATGTCCTTTGTCCGAAACGGAAAAGACTTAAATTGCTTGTTTTTTTTTTACACCCTTTTTGATGTGATTCTTGGTTTTAGAAGCCACAATATATTCAGCGCCCCGGGCCCAAACTAACTCCGCTTCTGAATATCAAATTAACAATAAAAACACAATGTTGACAACACTAACAACATGTTGACGATTACAATATTTTATTTTATATTAGTGCAGAGAGAGAAAAAGAAATGGGTCAAGACAGTGCTTTTTTTTGTAAAAAAAAAAAAAAAAAATAGGTGCCGGTACTCAGTAAGGGATTGCACCTCGATGCAAGCTAAATCACAACTGCAAAGATACTATTTTAAAATATTTCAATTTTGACAAATTAATAATAAAATAAATTAGGAAAAAACGTTAAAATACAAGAAAAGTAATAATTTTTTCCTCACATTGAAAAAAAATGCCGGTACGCCGTACCGGCGCGTACCGGCACAAAAAAAGCACTGGGCCAAGGTACAGAACAAGGTGTGTGGACTTAATGAAAAAAATACTTTTACACACACACACGCACACACACACACACACACATATATATATATATATATATATATATATATATGTTTTGTATCAATATTTATTAGTATCAGTCGGTGATTAAATTGAAATATTTAGATAAACATGTACAAGTATTCTAGATGTAATAACCTGGAGGGAAAACCTACATTTAATATTGTAAAATACCTTTTTATAGTCAATCTTAAGGTAAACAAATTGATGTTCAAATTTATGTTACAAAACGTATTGGACTCCATAGGGGACTGGTGGTCGTGCGGTGTAGAACGCTCGACTTTCGACCTGAGTATCCTGGGTTCGAACCTCGTTGAAATTGTTACGATTTTTTTTCAGGTCCTGGTGTAAGCTTGGTGTAAGCTTGGTGTAAGCCTTTCTGTAAGCTCCCCAGTCAACCCAGCTTTAAATAGGTACCTGACTTTAAGTTGGGGGGAGTAAAGGCGGCTGGGCGTTGTGCTAACCACACAATCCCTCTATATGCCGAGGTTACTGAAACAGATCTGCCCCGATGGGGGCTTAAGAGATGTTAACTTTACTTTTTTTATTGGACACCACGGGGCACAATGTAGGCTACAGGCTGCAGCGCCGCCCAGGCCAACTGACCATAGTACTATCTTGTGGACACATGCGATTTCAAACTGACCATAGTGCTGGCGAGAATACTGTAAAAATCAAGGGTCATGATTCCATCGTCATTTAACAGAATTTCAGGACTATTAAAGGACGGCAACAGCAGTAATGTTGAAATCGCGTGGGGTCTGGGGCGAGTTTCAGATCATAAGCCTAGGAACCGTAACTGTTGTCCGTATCTCGTATCGCAGTCCTCCCCCCCCCCCCATTTCTGGCGCAAGGCCTGTGACAATCGCCTCAGTTGTCATCCACAAACACCGCTACTTGATGCATTCACAGTGTACACAGCTTTCATGTGTGTCCAAAAACAAGTCCTGAACGTATTCTCGTCGCTTCCACCAAAACAAGGTCAGGGTCAAGCAGTGAAGGAGGGAGGGGGGAATCACCTAAAGTTGTTTTTTTTTTTTTAAATTGTAAACCAATATCCATTTCAAAACGCTGCAATGTCAAATGATCCAAATGGGTTTTAATATTTATGACTGGAGAGAGAACCAGTCATGTTTAAAATAAACAATGGGGGGAAAAAAAAGTCAGCAAATTTGTTTCTTTTCATAAAAAAAAAATATGCCGTAACATGTATATGACATAAGCCTCTCTATCAACCCCGACACCTTTCCTCATCCCTCACACACACCTAGACCCCCCCTCCCCCCCCCCGACCCCACACCACTACCACCACTTAGGGCTGCTGAATTCGGTGAAGGCACGAACAAACCAAGATAACATTCAGTCAGTGGCTTAAGATATCGCCCTTTTATAGGTCAGTGATTAAACTTTTTTTAATATTAATAAAAAAACCAAGCTTGTTGAATCCAGCGTTTACCTTGAGTATCACGCTCTGAATGCATGATCACTTGGTCTAATTAAAAGATATGGGTTGGGGGGGGGGAGAGATGAGACGGAGCCAGATATAAAATCTGTACTTTCAGTCCAAGGAGATAGTGTGTGTGTGTGTGCGCGCGCGTGTGTGCCATATTGCCTATTGTTTTGTTTTTTTGCTGGTGTTTTGTCCATGTTAAACTTGGTCCAGAATATATTTTTTTTTATATTTCTTAGTCACTGCATTTATGAAGTCCAGTTATTGATAGTAAATCTTTCAGAAGTCATTTTTTTTTACTGGTAATAATTTCTTATTCAGTTTTTTTTTAAGAATGAAAAAAAAAAAACGTTTTGTCTTTGTTTTCGATAAAAACAACAACAACAACTAAACAACGAAACAATTAAACACAACAAAAAAACGTTTTTATAAGATCAGCGAAAAAATAGCAAATACCGTAATGAATGTTCCCCAGTGGCATCGCTGAATTACGCCGGGGACTCTGAATGAAACAAGCCTTCACGTGTACCAAGTACAAAAAGTGTTAAACCCCCGCCACTTATTGATGGCAAAGTAATTACCGACCGGAGCGGACTTAAGTTTCCCCCTCTGCTCTTTCTAGCCTCCCCTTTCAAATCTACGAGAGCAGGTCGTTCGTGTTATACAGAAAATATTGTTTAGGAACCACTAGTTTATACCGTCATTATAAGGGGCGCCGAGAGCCAACAAGGGCCCCAGGGCAGGACATCATTGCGGACCCCTTAATAAACAATGAGTCGTGAAAAAATTGACATGGTCGGGGCGGCCAAGCCCCCTTACAGATGCGGCCCCCTGGCAATGACCCCCCCCCCCACCTCTCGGCGTGCCTGGTCATGATACTTTGCTCATACAGGCATATTATATTTGTTATGTTTCCTTTGGTACACACGATTCCGCATCCCTCCTCCCACCACCACCACCACTCCCAAATATCGAAGCCATTATTAAAAATGCACTAATTCACAGGGGGGGGAGGGGCGGGCGGGGGGGGGGTTAGGGATGCCACAAGGGGCTGCAACTCAAACACATGAAATGAATGGCCCCTTCCACTAGAAGCCCCCCCCCCCCGATAAAGTAATCTTCTAGTCTGGTGTAAGCAGCCACCACTCTTGCGGGTCTTTTAAAAAATAAATCGTGTCCCTTCATTAGGGAAGCAAAAAAAAAAAATAGTTTTGTGCGCCTCTTAACCATCTGCAACCAATCACATTTGTGAAAACCAAATTCAAATTGAGCCAAGAAACACGCAGTGCATAGCTGTATATTGCAGTGTATAGCTGTATATTGCAGGGTAGCGCAGTATTTATCAGTATATTTAACAGTTTATAGAGTGTTTAGCAGTGTATTGCAGCATATTTGCTGTATTTAACGTATTGAGCAGTGTATAGCAGTATAGTGCATATCAGTATAACGCAGTATTTAGCAGCATAGCAGTGTATCGCAGTATATTGCAGTGTATGGAGTGTTTAGCAGTATATTGCGATTCGCAAAGTATTGTAGTTCATAGCTCTGTTTCGCATTGTATGGCAGTAAATTACAGTGATAGCGTTATAAAGCACATTACAATATATAGCTGTCAACATCAGTGTATAAATCTGTATACAGCAGTGTGTATCTGTATATACCAGTATACTTGCTGTTGGCTGCGCAGACAACTGTGAAACTATTTACCCACACGTGAAATACTTCAAGTGGATCGTTGCACAGTGCTCACCAACAAATTTCCAAGATCACTTGCAGTTAAAAGCCACAAACATTGCAGATGTACTAAACCTTTGTCAATCTATCTACACAATAGCAGACCAAGAGCAGTCATTGGTAATTAATTATCACAACAAAAGTAAAACAATTTCAACAAAATAATAAATCTATGATTCCTGTTTCACATCTCTCCCCCCCCTCCCCCCCCCACCAAAAAAAAATCATGCCCGTTATGATTTGTATGATAAAAAGAGGGTTGGGAGTGAGGGGGTAAAATTGCGTTAGGAAATTTCCGAAAAATCGTAGGCTAATAATAGTTTTTAAATCACATACTATGTAGGTTATATACTTGCCATTATAATCACAATATTAATAGATCGTATTTTAATATAACAACATCATTAACTTTTAACATAGGTCATGTTTTTTTTTAAACTTTTGCATTATGTAGAAATACTTTTTTAAGTTCTTGTTTTTTTTTTATTCAGCTTCTATGTCGAATCGGATGAGCTTTTGAGGATGATGAATACCAAATGTTTTAAAGGGGGTGGGGGAGGGAGGGACATAATACAAAGGGGAGGTAATCAGCGATTATAAGAGTACACGATTCAACGTTGAATATGAGAGTTACACGACTTACAAATCTATAATGTTACAAAGCAGAGCATCTCTTCAAGTCTTAGGTGCCCCATTAGTATAACATTTAAAAGGAAATAATGAAGGATGGGAGCCGTTGCATGAAGGACCATCTTCAGGCAGTTGTTTGTTTTGACTTAAGGAACAAGTACTAGTTCAATGAAACCACACCCAGGGCATCTTATGAAGCCCCCCCCCGCGTGATATAAAAAATAACCAAAGTTCACATCTTTTATTATTATGCATTTGTGCTGGTATTCTTACCTAAAAGAACTACATAATTTGTTTATGGTGTTTTCATACAAAGGATACATAGTTTCGTGCTTTCTACTAAACACCTGACAGCATTTCTGTCACGGCCACCAAATGTCTAAGATCAGCTCGTTTGATCGCACTGTACGCTACCTTGGTTCATTAAGCATGAAATAATAAGAGACGCTTCTGTTAAGTTTTATCAAAATGTATTTTAATTGGTAGTTATAGGAAACATCTCTATATAGTGGGTAACTGCGTTACACAGTTTGTAAGGAGCAATGTAGCTATAATGAACAAAACAACAAACCTAGTTCAATATCCAGTGATCAACAAAATATTTTTCAAGGCGCTTCAACATGATGGGCTGTTGGCGTCAAACAAAAAGTCTCTATCAAACTTTGCCAGTTTACATATTATTATAGTTTCATTTTTCTCCTTCAAGTGAATGATTATCATAAGAAAAACAATTTTCATACCTCCAACTCCAACAAATCATTCATGAAATTCATTTCAATTGTACATGTACAAATTCAAAAAAAATTTAACTTGTATGGCAAAAAAATAAATAAAGAATGATTGAATTGCCAAAATATAAGGTATTATGTTTACAGAAAAGAAAAAAATTTTCCATATCAGAGTTGAGACATTGGAGAATCCATTTAGCGGTATAAAGGTGATCAGAGCAACAGGGGGAAAAAAAACATGATAGAAACAAGTTCTGGACACTTAAAAAATAAATTTCAGATTCCGCAATAAAATTTATTTCAAATTTATTTTGTTTGAACGTCATGGAGTTTTGAGCTTCGGGGGCTGTTTGGATTTGGAGGTATGAAACTACATGCAACTTTTTTCAGGTGTAATGATATGAACTCTACACTATGCGCAAACATGTTATTCTGTGTAACAGGCCATTTGTCTTCTCATCACACAGACTATAAAAGACAAAACGTCAAAGCAAAAAAACTATTCATAAAATATTGTAGGTAAAAGTTAAATGTAAAAAAAAAAACTATCAAAAAATGACCTATCATCAAGTTCATTTAAATGCAAGCCGATTAACCAGATTATATGATTAAAAAAATAAATAAAATAAAACTAAAAAAAGTTGGATTATATTATGGGTTGTGTTACAATGCATTTTTTTTTTATTTTTCCTTAGAAACATTATGTTCCAGACAACACTGTTTTTTGTAATAAGAAACATTATGTTCCAGACAACACTGTTTTTCGTCATAAGGTCATCCCAGGTTGACATAAGAGCAAGCAAAGAAACCACATGAGGTACGTCTTAAAAAAAAAAAAAAAAAGGAATTGTACAAACCATCTTAAGTTTGTAGACTGAAATAAGCAAAACAAAAAAAAAAGCCACTATGACCTGTAATGAGGTTACGGAACGTCAGTAAGTCGAAGAATTTTACGATGCAGAGATTAAAGAGAGTGTGTCCTATTTGAGTAAAACAAAAATGTATATACTGCAAGATAAGTTTCAGGGATGTGCATGAAAAAAAAAAATAAACAACTCTGCAATTCAGTACTAGAAAAATCGAATACATCTTTTAAGTGATTTATTGTATGAACACATACACCTGCCTGCATGCAATTTTTTTTAAAAATGTCTATTTAGAACTCTTCAATACCAATTAAGAATAATTCAAACCTTGATTACTAGTCTCAGTAATCCCAAAGGTACGGTTAAAAAAAAAAAGGGACGTTATTATTTATCTTTAGGTCCGTCAAATTTTAACAGGCCCACTTAATGACAGGCCTTCACTGTGGCACAAAGTATGCACAAAAAAAGACACAATCAAACTTGCAAACACCTTTATTCAGGGCACGGCACAATGACAGACACAATCAAACTTGCAAACACTTTTATTCAGGGCACGGCACAATGACAGACACAATCAAACTTGCAAACACCTTTATTCAGGGCACGGCACAATAACAGACACAATTAAATTTGCAAACACCTCTATTTAGGGCACGGCACAATAACAGACACAATCAAACTTGCTAACACCTTTATTCAGGGCACGGCACAATAACAGACACAATTAAATTTGCAAACACCTTTATCCAGGGCACGGCACAATGACAGACACAATCAAACTTGCAAACACCTCTATTTAGGGCACAGCACAATAACAGACACAATCAAACTTGCAAACACCTTTATTCAGGGCACGGCACAATAACAGACACAATTAAATTTGCAAACACCTTTATCCAGGGCACAGCACAATAACAGACACAATCAAACTTGCAAACACCTCTATTTAGGGCACAGCACAATAACAGACACAATCAAACTTGCAAACACCTTTATTCAGGGCACGGCACAATAACAGACACAATTAAATTTGCAAACACCTTTATCCAGGGCACAGCACAATAACAGACACAATCAAACTTGCAAACACCTCTATTTAGGGCACAGCACAATAACAGACACAATCAAACTTGCAAACACCTTTATTCAGGGCACGGCACAATAACAGACACAATTAAATTTGCAAACACCTTTATCCAGGGCAGGGTACAATAACAGACACAATCAAAACTTGCAAACACTTTTATTCAGGGCACGGCACAATAACAGACACAATTAAATTTGCAAACACCTTTATCCAGGGCAGGGTACAATAACAGACACAATCAAAACTTGCAAACACTTTTATTCAGGGCACGGCACAATAACAGACACAATCAAACTTGCAAACACCTTTTTTCAGGGCAGGGTACAATAACAGAAACAATGAAAAAAAGGATTAACAATGGGAAGGTTGCTTTATTTTTCTTACTAAAATATTCCACAGCTCCACTAGTACTAAGTAATACTCGCCAAGTATTCCACAGCTCCACTAGTACTAACTAATACTCGCCAAGTATTTCTCAATGCAACTTAAAAGTATTTTTAAACAAATTTCTCCATGAGGATACTTTTCACAATTAAAAAAAACAAAAAAAAAAACAGCTAGCTATGCATTTCAATATCAAGAAATTTCCTGTTTTATGACCAACATCGGCGGTAGACTTCTAATCAACCTAAATGGTGCAGCTGGAAAAAGGACACATCATATGATATTGTAACATTGCATATCTTTCTTTATACTTCAAGGATCACTATAATAATGAACAAAAAAAAAACAAACCAAAAAAAAAAACCCCACTTTGTATTTCCTATCCTTAAAACTTCCATGAAAATCTCAAAAATATGTAAAACACAACTTGGCATCTCTACACACACAACAAAAAGATGACAAATGAAGTATGTGAATTAATCAGTCGGTGGTTTTATTCTCTACTGATATTTGGTGGGGGGAGGGACTAGTTTGGGCAAGAAAATGAATCACTCAAACACAACCGAACTGTCTCTTGCATGTTTTTGTTTGGTTGCCGTTAATTTGTTATCTGGAAGACAAGCGCATTCATTCTATGACAGTTTTTCTGGTAAGTTTATAGGTAACAGGAACCAAATATTATCTGATCGCATGTGATGTATGGTTTTACAATGCAATGGGTTAAAATACTTTTAATGGCGCTACTATCTTAGAAACATACACAAAAAGCCAAAAAAAAAAACAACTAAAAATCAACATAAAGTTAAAATCAAAACTAAGGGGAAGGTATGTAAGAAAATGTATAGAATTAAATTCATCGTAAATGAAATACACAAGAGCTGTGAAAGTGTGGTGACCATCACAGATAATGTGTCAATACAGGAAATCTATGGACAGCCCTGATTGACACGATCTAACTAATGTTCTTAAAAAAAAATGCAATAATCACTATTACATGTAACTATTCATATGCGGGTAAAATTGACATGCTACCTATTTTGTCAACTTAACCGCAGCTCACAGAAAACAATTGCTTCTGCATAACAATTACAGAAAAATAAAAAAAACCACCTATAGAAATTAGCAAAATTACAAAGTTTTTTTTAATTCTGGTTTAATACCAGCGCTTAATTTATAATCAGATTTTTGTAAATAAATTTATGCTATGTAACATGTTAATAAAAAAAAATTGTACAGAGTAACTTTTGTTGGGTTAATTGCAAGAAATCAAAACATAAAAAATACAATTCTGATGATATTGTTGTTCAAAATATACAAGCAGAAGTTCCAGAAATAAAACTGATACAAGTATATATACACATGAGCAGACGGCTTTGGTATACATTTATATATATATATATATATAAAAAAAATCAATTTGTGCAACTAATTACTGACTTTCATTTAACAGGTCTGACAGCACTCTTAAATAACATTCTGTTATCATACTGAAAAATACAAAAAAAAAAAAAAAAAAACGTTCTGCCCAAATTAAATTGAAGAAATATTTTTATTAAAACTTTGGGGGAGTATTTATAGATGAGTTAAAAATCTGGGTGGAAAAGAAAAATCCAAACTGGGTGGAATTGAATAAAGTAAAATATTATGAAACATTTACAAGCAAAAAAAAATTATAAATGACTAACATTAAATTAAAAAAAAAAAAAAAAAAAGACCTACGTCACTGGCAAAGAATATATTTGAGCAGAGGACAATTTCCGCAGAACATGTTTGTATTTTCCCTTTTACATTATCATGACAAGAACAGTCAGCTGGTTAGATACACACATATATATATATATCAACACAAAATGGTATGAAATCTCTATTAGTTTTCATCAGCTTATGAAATGGGGGGAATGAAAAAAAAATAAAGCACAGATGCTGAAACAAGCGGATTCCTACTTGTTAATATAATGAGCTGGGAAATTAAAGCCTTAATGTAATATTTTTTAAATGAAAGAAAAACAACTTTTTTTTTGGTTGAAATTCCACAGATAGATTATAATTAAACCTGGTCATGTTTATGTGGACAATTTTTTTATTGTCTAGTCTTGTAGTCACATGAAAATGCAACAAGACATGGAAACATAAGGCAGATGGTCAACTCTTTTTAAGTCATTTCAAGTGATGATCTGTGTAAAAGGGCTGGGACAGCGACTTCATCTGATTGGTGGAAGGCTTTAAGGGCAGCGCTGCATTGCGAGATTCTGGCCACCTCTTGTGATAGTGATCAATTCTCAGAAATTTCACAGTCACTAGACGGCCCTTATTTGAATGAAAAAAAAAACAAAATAAAACAAACTTTTAGTTTGAATACTAATTGTAAACTATAAACAATCAGCTGATTGAAAAATAAAGTGACAGTCAAACCTCAGTTAAGGAGTATATTGATTTATTAGTGTTTCCCCAAGCGAAGAAAATTTTTAAACAAAATCTGATTTGATAAACAAGCTTTGCCTTGCAAGCAGTGCAGAATAAAAAAAATAATTTAACTAGATATAAGAGCAAACTTTAGAAGTATGAGTAGAACATTTTTCTGTTTTAAATGATGGTTTTTCTCTCAGAGTACTTCACTTAGTTAACATACGGTCATGTTAAAGAAGAGTGAGAAATTACTAGATTTGAATAAAAAAAAAGGGAGGATAGTAAAATTTCGGAATATCATACGAGTAGAACTTAGCATAAAATGTGGGTTTTGTTAATATAAATTGTGTTTTTTTTAATGTCAGAGGTGGTGCAGGAAATGATTATTGATAGAGCTGTGGGACTAACAGGTTTGTGTAATACCCAGCATGCTATACCACCACATTAAGCAGCTAATCGATAGTCAACTGTAAATAAGAAATAGAACTGAAATTAGAGGAACCCAGACGATATCAGGCCACATTTACTTAGGTTTCATCCATGTTCTGATTTTAAAACCAGCATGAAATAAAACTTTTCTTTTGCAACTTCATAAGACAGGGGTGGCCATGCATGAAGTTGACGAGAGCTGCATCGTGAGATTAATGTGAAAGCAGCACTGCGATCTATAAGGTCAATACTTTAATGATCAGCACCACGGTCAGTTTATGAAAATATAGTGAACCTAAGCAATCACAAAAAGTAGTAGAAAGACTGGCTCACAGAGAGCCGCATAACAAACTGGTCGAGCCCCGTCTGGCCACTGTAACAAGGTTCCCTGTTTACCCCCCAACGGTCAACACTCACCATCAAACCACCACCCATGCAGCGCCTGCCTGGCCTGTCCAGCTGCCTCACAGCTGGAACACTTGAGATAAACACAGCCTTCCCTGCTGTCAACATCAATATACACGTGGACAATGTGCCTGATACTCTCACATTTCTCCAGAATGGCGTCGGTGACACTTTTCTTCCAGCCTTCACCGCTCTCTCTGTTGCACCAAAATGGAAATTTAACATTTTCAAACTACCAGTCGAATATCTCAGATAAAGGTAATTTAGGTATATACGATTAACTAGAAAAAAGAACAACAACAGATGAATAGGTTATGAAAGTAACTCACACATTAGAATCAAACATGTTTCGAATTTTCAGACATGGGGTTGGACTGTAAATGATTTGACTGGAATTATTTTCACTGTTTTCACCAAACGCTGCGAAAAAAAAAATGTAATAATAAAAAATAATATTGTATCATTTCACTAAATTTCAATAGCATTAAGTTCACTTCTTTACTTATGACAAAAGGGGCAAATAGCGTATGATGAGAACCTGCCTTTTATTTGGCTTTATTTTTCTCACTCAGCTCTAATATAACTGGAGCATTCAAAGGGCTAAAACACTGGATGAACAATTTTTAAAATATGTGCCCTCATATTGATGGCGACTTTAAAGGCATGGCTCACCATCCTGAAACAATGGTGTCTAGACCTAGCAAATTATTGTATATTTTCTTCATGTAATTACATACTAATCAAAATATTCATAGAAGTTGGGATTTCCGTTGCAGAGCAACAAAAATTTTCATATTGGCTACTTGTTGAATTTTTTCCCTGCACAAGTAATTTTTTCCGAACAAAGCAAAATGGCTGCTTAGAAAACATCGATTTGAATAGATTATAATTTACATTAATACATTAGATTGTTATTACAGGGAAAGAAATAAAAAATTAGCAAGGTTACTGGATACCAATATTTCAGATAGGTGGAGACAGCATAGATTTCCGAACCGGTAAACAAACTAAAA
The DNA here is from genome assembly GCA_021962125.1 of Bulinus truncatus. NCBI lineage: Eukaryota > Metazoa > Mollusca > Gastropoda > Planorbidae > Bulinus > Bulinus truncatus. The sequence continues at coordinate 243,118 of JAGDYQ010000059.1, read as the reverse complement.
TAGCTAACTAGAAATATCGAATCAAATTATAAAAATGTCTAAACCAATGTACATTCATAATAAAACAATACTGAATATTTTAAGAAGGAAAACTTTAACTACATAGAATATTAGATGAAATTTCATTATTAAAAGAACATTTGATATGCAAACAGATTATTTATATCTGTTTATAAATCAACTATATTATTTGATGAAAGAAGGAGATGATGTACTGAATGCGAACATTTTGTTATGCAAAAATAATAATATGGTGTCATTCATTTACTGCTACTTAATCAATGTGATTTGTGCGTGCTCCAGTTATTAGGGGGCTCCAGTGGTTTATCCCCATTTTCATGATTCATTTTAAAAAATGGGAACATGTAATGTAAATCATTTAAAAGACAAAATGTAGCACTTACCTTGACCTTGCCATATCTCTCCCATTGGTTGATGATGCCATATTAATAAAAGATAATAAAGAAAGGTACCAATCAATCAGTTTATTCTGGAAGTTTTTTTAACTTACAGCAAAAGAGCGAAACAAACTAACTATTTTAAAAATCTATTTTGAGTATATTACAAGCAATTATCTTTTAAACGGAGTTAATAACATAAAAAAACACCAAGAATTAAAACCAATGGCATCAACTTACTGGTAACCAGTGCTTCAGACAGTGAATCCCTCTCCGTGAATCAGTTTAGTCTTCAGCTGAATCCATGACTCTCATTAGCAGTTATAAAATCCACTAGCTTTGTCCAAAATGGGTATCATCTGTTGTCTGTAACTTACAAACAAATTCATATATTTCATGTAGTTTCAAAGATTAAAATAAATAAATAAATGTATCCATGAAAAAAATTTTGATGTCACAACAGTTCAATTTGAAAAGAAAAAACAAAAAATTTCTTGTGACAAGCATTAATGGCTCAATTGTACTTGATAAAAAAGTTGTCTAGGAGATATGTGATGCCATGGTGCATACATATTAAACTGGATTGATTTTTTCCCCCTTCTTCTTCTTACATCCCATCCAGAGGCCAAATCAAGTTAGGTGAAGTGTAGAATTTGTCAGTTTCTTAGGGATTTGTGTGACTAGCACAGACATGACCTTCCACTTTATTTTATTCACTATATACGCTCAATTGTACTTGATAAAAAAAGTTGTCTAGGAGATATGTGATGCCATGGTGCATACATATATTAAACTGGATTGATTTTTTCCCCTTCTTACATCCCATCCAGAGGCCTAATCAAGTTAGGTGAAGTGTAGAATTTGTCAGTGGTAATCTCTCTTATTTTAGCGGCAGAAATTTTTTTGATAATATTATTGATACTTTACCTTATTAAACATTCCCAAATCATAGTATTAATGGCATGATTTCACATCAATATTATCTCATTTTAGACACAATGTTTGTTCATTTTTATTACTTTATCGCAAAAATATTGCAACTTATAACACTTTTCTGTACTATTTTCTTTCGTTCTGTACATTTTCTGTTTAACAATTTTAAAAAACACTTCCGAATTCCAGTGATGTTGCTGCCAATTTAGCATTTTACAATGAAGAAACTAATGGGGCAAACTTAACAAAGGATAATGCCAGGAAAATAAAAAAGCACTCCTAAATCTGATGTCTTGCCCAGTGCTAACCCCCGAAATACAAAACTTTCTCCCTGTGCTGAGTTATTTTTTTCGACCTCCAGGAGACCCCAGGACACTAACAAAAACGTAACAGTGTTGATCAATTTTAAAGGTGTTCGGAATATTTTAGCAGTCGTTGTGTACTGCCACCTGCTTTCGCCCCTAGGTTACTGTAATTGCATTTAAGCTGTTTAGGTGGAGGGGTTATGGGAGGTGGCAAGCGAATGATGGATTTGGTAGTTTTACTATCTATGTAAGTGGGGGTGTTTGGGGAGGAGCTAGGGCTTGATTGAGAAAGAAGGGAAATCGAGAGAGTAGAGAGTGAAATAATCGAATTTACAATGTAGATTGTGGTAAATAAATTAATGTTGATTAGTTATTAGTAAATAAATAAACGTTATTTTATTGCAAGATAGATTTAAGATCCGGCCTATTTATGACATCTGTGGGTTGACAAGTACATACCTAAACCATTGGTCCAGCAGTTAAATTCACCAACTGCTAAATAAGATGCCAACTCTTATGTGTTGCAGTGAATATATTTACTCTAAAATTTAGATGACCTAAATTTTAAACCCCAGCATAATGCACATTTCAACATCAGCCGTGTTTCCACAATTCTATGCCAGGTAAGAGACAAGCAGTAAATCTGATTTCTAATATCAAGACCCAAATATGGCCTATTAGATTTATGTTTTTCACTAAAGGCTTGGTCTTTCCAAACATTCCACACACCTCTCCTTGAGATGGACTGATAAACAGATATTATCTGTTGTGGAGATACACTGTGTTCCCCATGTCACTATAGATCTGTAGCAATAATGTTTGCCTTTCTATCTTAAAATTCAAACTAGAAGTTATGTAACGCCCCCTTTGTCCCCCCCATCCCCACCTAAACTTCATGTTTCTACTCTGTGTAACTGTCCTAATGTAGTCTTAGCCCCCCCCACTCCTTTCTCTGCTGGGATATTATTGGTGGGTGGAGATGGTCAGCCATGTTTTGACAATGACATTGTACACGTGTCTTCATGTTCCTAATAGTAAAACTCTCACACTCCTACCCCACTGAAGTTAATAATTCTACTGTGTACATGATGTTTTCTGCCTCAGCTCCTGGTCCGTCCAAACATTTTATTCCCCCCTTGGACAGACGGATAACTAAATCTTTCATTTCTGACACTACATTTTGTTGAGATGGTCACCCTTGCCATAATAAAATATAGAAATAATAAATGGTTCCAAAATTCCCACCAGTAGAACATTTAAATATTCCTATCCGACAATCACTAGATTGAACAGGGGAAAAACGAAGTACTCATGGCAGTAAAAAAATATCCGAACACCGGGACAGAAAATGGGCGTGAAGTGGGTGTGTTCGCTAAGGTTTTCAGTCTAATTATAAAATGAGCTTTAATCTCAACTTTCTAAAAGGCCTTTTGTTAGTGAAACATGTGCAAAATTAGACAAAGGACTTTCCCTCCAACGTTGGCTGAAAACAATCGTTTAGGTTTAGTACAAATGAATATGAAAGCGTACTATAGTCGTCGTTAGCAATTTTGAGTAGGAAAAAAAAATTTGTTCTTAAGTCATCCATAGCAGGGAGACTGAGAGCGACTTAAGTCATTAATAGCATCGAAAGGGTTAAACATTACCGTAAAACAGAAACACCTAAAACATACGAATGGGATCATTAGCAGGGAAATAAGCCAAGTGTCTGGGTATTTAAAGTTAGGAAACTTAAAAACAATTCCCTTTTACTAGTCTTCATGAGAAAAATTAAACCCCACCATCAACGAAATGAATAAAAACAAGACACAATAAAAACAGGAGTTTTTAAAATCAACTGTTTTTTTAAAATATATATATTTTTGGGTTCCATAATGCACGTGTGTGTGTGTGTACAGCTGCTTTGACCTACCAGCATGCAGTATTCATGTGCTAGTATATATCTAAATCTGAAAGATGTTGTACATTATTGATGCAAGGGAAGTAGCCTGCATATTAGTGCTGTTTGTCCATAGTGAAGCATGGTTATATCCATTAATTAGTTATAATTAGTGACTCAGATTTGTTAAAATATAAAAAAAAAAGTTAATTAACTGCAAAATTTCAAGAAAATCTATCACTAAAAGTGCCTCAAAATTCGATTCCAAATTTTTCTCCACAAAATAAACAGAAGTTTCAACCATTACATGGGCTAAATGAATGTTGTTAAATAAAAATTATGGAAGAAAATGTTATTAGAATAAATGATTCCACTGTTATACTGTTTTTGGTCACATGTTGAATAAATGATAACTACCTTGATGAAGGTAGAAGTAATTGAGTCTCTTGACATGTAATCAGCTAAATAAGGGGTGGCTCATCAGAATCCTCTCTTCTAGCCTGCTCATGGTGATCTTGTAAAATATCTGCAACACAAAACAAATTCAAAACTGCTACAATGAATACTGAATTTATTTATTTTTCCTTAACTTAGGTCTCAGGATTGCATGTGAAAAATCACCTGTTTTAATATTGTTGGATCATTATTTCTAATATAATTTAAGCCTTATTGCACTAGGTCGGAACTTAATTTTTATGTTTTTTAAAGCACATTTTGACTATCAGACAACTTGGCATATTGGCTTTCCCGATCATAATCGTCATCAATTTTAATACATTATATTTTTTTCTTCGCTTGATAGAGAGGGGGGAGGAGCTCACAATTTAATAAAAAAAAAGGTCTGTGGGCGGGGAACATATGGAGAAGGGTCACCAGAGCAAATATTTGATGTACTAGTACATCACAAAAGAACGATACTGCATTTCTCAAGGAAAGCAAAATATAGCAATAGGTTAAGTAAGAGTATTTTTTTGTTTTTTTCTTTACAAAAGCACAAACACTATACTGAATAAAAAAAGCGTCTAGTTTATATGTTGCTGAAGAAAAACTGTGTGTGGGTAATATTCACAACTTTTTGAGTGAGAGAACACTGGATGTTAGAGAATTATCGATTAATTACCCAAACGAAGTAGAACAACCATTTTAGCACAGGCAATTTTTTTCTTCATGTTAAAGTTCTCGTGTATAGCAAAAAAATACTTATACAATTAATTGCTGCCAAATACAAAATGTTGAAGAAAAAAACAAACAAACATTATTTATATTTCTATTGCTAATTTATTATCTTGTAGTTAAAACATCTCACTGTTCTTCTGTAACCCAGCATGATAAGTATTTGTTGTTAGTACAGATAATACTATATTTCATGGACTTGTTTGTGGTAAATACAATTTTTGGAAAAAACAAACAACAACAATGAAAAAACAACTTAATATGATTTAGTTGTAGATTCACCATTCTAATAAGAATTAAAGCCTTGTGAATTAACTGATACCATCCCTAATTTGAAATGTGTAATAAAAATATTGCAGATTCAGTTCATTTCAGTAATATTCTTAGGGCATATCTTTGTGCTTATAGGTCTAATTTCAGTATTCTTTAGGGCATAAATGCATGCATAATTGTAAATTTTTTACGTCATAAAAATTCAACTCCTATTTATAGCTTTGGGTCCACAGAAATATTGAAAAAACAAAAATCCTCTCAACTAAGCAAACAGTAAAAATTTTTAAATTTTAAGAACAATACAGAATCATGATTTATATGGAGTGCAAATGTTTTCCCAATAGTGTAATAACAGTTTTATACATACAGTGCTCTCAGTCTCAAACAGTTGGAGTAATTTCTTACTTTATAAAACATTCTTTAAGTTAAGTTCTCAAAAGAAAAAAAATCAGCATGGACATGTACCTATAATTCTCTCCACCATGGCATAAAATTCTCGCTGTTCATTTTCCGCTGTTTGAGCTTGTGCTTGATGAACATTGATAACAGTAGAGACGGCTGCAATAGCTGAAAGTAAAAAAAAAAAAGGAAAAAACTAGCCAATATAAAAATGAAGTGGATGATAAAGGCATAGTGCCCAGGTAAAATATCGTGCCTAACAGTATTTTTTTTTTAATTCACTTTTTTTACTACTGAAAAACATAAGCCAGTATACAATTATAAAGAAAATAATTTTAAACTAAAATTTTTATGGCTAGACATTTTACAGAACATATGGGGTTTGGAGAACGCTAAATAAATACAGTGGATTCCGATTAATTGGGACACCGCTTAAGTGGGACAACCGCTTATTTAGGACAAATCTCAATACAAAACAAACAAGAAACCAATAGTAAATTTGTATGTTTAATTGGGACAAAAAGCCTTGTGGTCCCGATGTGTCCCAATTAGCGGAATCGACTGTATATGGTTAAAGTATAAAGAAGGCTTTTTTTAAAAATGTTATGTAAAAATCTGGGCACAAAGAAGGTAAATTCTTACCAACAATGGCTGAAAAAGATGAGATAAAGAATTACAAAAAGAGAAATGATCTTTTCACTCTGCACCAGAGACTCATGTCACCCACAGTTGACTCCAGCATCGTGACCTCAGAAACATCACTAGCTAAGGAGGAGCCATCTGCTTTAAGTGGCCTGTTATTTAATAATAAAGGTAGGATCAGAAAAAAAAATACATGCATACATGTACAAATAAATTTTTTTTATTGAAAATAAATTTAAAAAAAAAAAAATTTAAATCATCAGTAGTTAATTTTTTCCAATGGCATTATTTTGATCTAAATATAAAAAAAAATGGTAAAACCTTGAAAAGAAAGGAAAATTAACGGGCCAGATAGAAGTGTATACATTCATCTGTTTCTATAACCTCGGCATAGCAAGAGGGATTATGCGGTTAGCACAACGCCTATCCGCCTTTACTTCCCCAACTTCTGTCAGGTACCCATTTAAAGCTGGGTGGACTTGTTGGTTAACTTTGAAACACATTTCACACATGGAAAAATTCCCCCATGGTTCTCACAGAGGATCGAACCCCAGGACTCTCTGGTTGACAGATGAGTATCTACCCTGCTCTGCCACCCGTCCCACTAATTAATCTAAAAGATATATTTTTTTAAAATTGCTGTACAATAATGATTGGAAATGTCATCTGTATTATATAACACTTTTTCGCTAAATATTCAGTACACTTTACATTGTCGTTTGGTATCATATCAGATTTTGTAAGTTAATTTCAAAACAATGCCTTCCAGCAAGTTGAATTTCCAAACACTCTTTTATTTTAATTCTAGTTCAATACCGCATCATTGTTTTAAAAAAAAATGCTTCCATTGAACCCAATTTGTTGTTGAATCCTCATAAAGAAGCCTCTGAAGTAACAGCAATGATGGTTGCTTTAAATGTTAACAACTGGTCTACATAGATTCTTAAAAAATCAATCCAACATTAAGAGTAACTTACGGGAGACAGTTGCCAGAGATATTCTGACATCTAATGAAAAACCCCCCCCCTTCTTCCCCCCAATATGAGTGAGATGGAGAGCTATTGCAGGGGCCCTTTGCACCACAAGTAATTAAAGCAAAAAAATACAAGCAGAATATAGCTATGAATTTATTTTGGGGAAACCTAACTAAATTGGCTAACATTGTGTCCAGCGAATACTTAAATTTTTAGCGGAGGTAGTTTATGCATAGGATTCTAAAGTCTAACTACTAGGGCAGTTTTAATAATACCTTATTTTCCACAATAGATTAGTAACAGGTATAAGCTCTATACTGCATGGGTAAATTGAATCAACACCCACATTCTGAAAAAAGATGACATTAAGACAAACACATTTTAAAAATAAGAATATCTAATTTAAAAAAAAATGGTAATAACGGCGTTACAGTTTTAAAGTAAAAATACTTCAATAATGAAGACAACTGTAACTCACACAAGAAGATGAAATCATGGTCTTGAGTTCTGCTACATTTGTAAAGGCTCCTTCATTTTTTATCAAAAGGCATAAAACCTGTCCTGTTTTAGATAAATTTAGAACAATATAATGCTTTGAAAAAAGGTCAAATTTCATAAGGCATGATACAATTTGAAAAATCAGTCAGCATGTGCATGTGTGAACAAGTTTTATTGCCAGATTTTTTTTCTTTATGTTTTAAAGAATTAATATTAAATAAAAATTAGTATTAATGTTCCTTGTCAGGGATTACTCATACATAATCAAAGTTATCATATTTCAATAAATACAAATATGGGCATACATTTTTAGATGAGCTTGCTGTCACTTAAAGAAATTAATAAAATTAATTAAAATTTGTACTTAAAGATCATTAACGCTAGTTTATTTGACTTCAACTATATCATTTATTATTTGGACTTAAACTCAGTTTGTGTCATTACATTTGAAGTCAAATTGGAATAATTAATAAGCCAGAATGAGATTTCTTTAATTATCGCGGTTCCATCAAGTATCTAGGATAGGTCTATTCAATGATTAATTGAGATTGAGTTTATTGGCGTATGTGTCCAGTTCAAGTGATGTTATTTTTCTTTATTAAAGCGCATAGCCCAAAAAGTTAATTCACTTATTAATTAAGACTTTTTTTCTTGGCTACCTTCTTATTCGAGTACAAAAGAATTTACGAAATAAAGACCCTTAAAGTGACTCCAGGAAGTTAACTGAATTTAGTTCTAATTAAAGCTTTTAGGTGTAATGGTGAACATTTTAAATTAGTATTAATATACAACGCATTAATGATATTAACCAGCAGCCATAATTATAAGCAACTAGTAAACAAAAGGCCCGGTACCCGGACCCACCCGTAGACACGCATTTGGAGTAGAATATGGTGATTTATGATTATGCGTTAAAAATCAGGAATATACAAAAAAAAATAGCATATCTATGTACTCGAAGTGGCTCCAAAGAACATGAACAGATTATTGTAGCCAAAATACATTTTAGTATAGGGACACTTAATTATACATCAAACAAGTTCATATTTTATATAGTTCATCCCCAAGAAAATAATCCTCATTATGGGCATAGAATCTTAACAAACACAACCTCCGACTATTAAAATTTGAATCTAACATCAAACTATACGTAATTTGCACACACACACCATATAATTGACTAATCTTAATTCATTCAGAATATTTTTAAAGGACTCTTTCCCAACAGTGCTTTATTTTATAATTTATTATGAACTGTATGACATATTAAAAGAAAGACAGAGTGAGTGCTGCCAGTTAAGGGATACATGTTTAGCAGGGGTTTATTTACTGTTCTGCACATTATGACCCGATGCGAAAGTCTCAGTTTTGGAATTCCCAGAGCGAGATTGGTTTTCATATTGTGCTGTGTATGCGTTGTATTTAAGGATTTTTCATGGCAATAAAAGCCAAATGTTATTTTCTATTACAGTATTTCATACTTTTCTTTGTTATTTCTGTTCATGGCAATAAAGGCCATATGTTCTTTTCTATTGCAGTATTTCATATATTTTTTTTGTTATTCATTCTGCATCTCATAGCCATACCGGTTTTGCGCACACCACAGAAGAAACTACCTGAGAAAAGGTTAGACGATTACGTATTAAGGGATGGGGTTTAGGGATTAAAATTTTTTTTTAGAAACAAAGTACCTTTTTTCTGGCTTAAATACAAAAACCACTTTGTACTATCCCCAGGGCTTGCGTGATTTCATGTTCCTTAAGCTTTTCACCATCCTAAGAAAAAGAAACTGTATACAACATTAGATTCAATCTTCCTTAAAACAAAGAAAGAAAAATTCTGACAAATTTATTTGGTTGAACAAAAAAATACAATGAACAT
>JAGDYQ010000059.1:177500-233263 GCA_021962125.1 Bulinus truncatus | reverse complement strand
CAACAACAACAACTAAACAACGAAACAATTAAACACAACAAAAAACGTTTTTATAAGATCAGCGAAAAAATAGCAAATACCGTAATGAATGTTCCCCAGTGGCATCGCTGAATTACGCCGGGGACTCTGAATGAAACAAGCCTCTCACGTGTACCAAGTACAAAAAGTGTTAAACCCCCGCCACTTATTGATGGCAAAGTAATTACCGACCGGAGCGGACTTAAGTTTCCCCTCTGCTCTTCCTAGCCTCCCCTTTCAAATCTACGGAGAGCCAGGTCGTTCGTGTTATACAGAAAATATTGTTTAGGAACCACTAGTTGATACTGTCATTATAAGGGGCGCCGAGAGCCAACAAGGGCCCCAGGGCAGGACATCATTGCGGACCCCTTAATAAACAATGAGTCGTGAAAAAATTGACATGGTCGGGCGGCCAAGCCCCCCCATAGATGCGGCCCCCGGCAATGACCCCCCCCACCTCCCTCGGCGTGCCTGGTCATGATACTTTGCTCATACAGGCATATTATATTTGTTATGTTTCCTTTTGGTACACACGATTCCGCATCCCTCCTCCCACCACCACCACTCACTCCCAAATATCGAAGCCATTATTAAAAATGCACTAATTCACAGGGGGAGGTGCGGGCGGCGGGGTTAGGGATGCCACAAGGGGCTGCAACTCAAACACATGAAATGAATGGCCCCTTCCACTAGAAGCCCCCCCCGATACAAAGTAATCTTCTAGTCTGGTGTAAGCAGCCACCACTCTTGCGGGTCTTTTAAAAAAATAAATCGTCCTCCCTACATTAGGGAAGCAAAAAAAAAATAGTGTTGTGCGCCTCTTAACCATCTGCAATCAATCACATTGTGAAAAACCAAATTCAAATTGAGCCAAGAAACACGCAGTGCATAGCTGTATATTGCAGTGTATAGCTGTATATTGCAGGGTAGCGCAGTATTTATCAGTATATTTAACAGTTTATAGAGTGTTTAGCAGTGTATTGCAGCATATTTGCTGTATTTAACGTATTGAGCAGTGTATAGCAGTATAGTGCATATCAGTATAACGCAGTATTTAGCAGCATAGCAGTGTATCGCAGTATATTGCAATGTATGGAGTGTTTAGCAGTATATTGCGATTCGCAGAAGTATTGTAGTTCATAGCTCAGTTTCGCATTGTATGGCAGTAAATTACAGTGATAGCGTTATAAAAGCACATTACAATATATAGCTGTCCAACATCAGTGTATAAATCTGTATACAGCAGTGTATCGTATATACCATTATACTTCCTGCTGTTGGCTGCGCAGACAACTGTGAAACTATTTACCCGACACGTGAAATACTTCCAAGTGGATCGTTGCACAGTGCTCACCAACAAATTTCCAAGATCACTTGCAGTTAAAAGCCACAAACATTGCAGATGTACTAAAACCCTTTGTCAATCTATCTACACAATAGCAGACCAAGAGCAGTCATTGGTAATTAATTATCACAACGAATAAAAGTAAAACAATTTCAACAAAATAACTAAATCTATGATTCCTACTTCACATCTCTCCCCCCCCCCCCCCCACCAAAAAAAAATCATGCCCGTTATGATTTGTATGATAAAAAAGAGGGTTGGGAGTGAGGGGTAAAATTGCGTTAGGAAATTTCCGAAAAATCGTAGGCTAATAATAGTTTTTAAATCACATACTATGTAGGTTATATACTTGCCATTATAATCACAATATTAATAGATCGTATTTTAATATAACAACATCATTAACTTTTAACATAGGTCATGTTTTTTTTTAAACTTTTGCATTATGTAGAAATACTTTTTTAAGTTCTTGTTTTTTTTTTATTCAGCTTCTATGTCGAATCGGATGAGCTTTTGAGGATGATGAATACCAAATGTTTTAAAGGGGGTGGGGGAGGGAGGGACATAATACAAAGGGGAGGTAATCAGCGATTATAAGAGTACACGATTCAACGTTGAATATGAGAGTTACACGACTTACAAATCTATAATGTTACAAAGCAGAGCATCTCTTCAAGTCTTAGGTGCCCCATTAGTATAACATTTAAAAGGAAATAATGAAGGATGGGAGCCGTTGCATGAAGGACCATCTTCAGGCAGTTGTTTGTTTTGACTTAAGGAACAAGTACTAGTTCAATGAAACCACACCCAGGGCATCTTATGAAGCCCCCCCCCCCCCGCGTGATATAAAAAATAACCAAAGTTCACATCTTTTATTATTATGCATTTGTGCTGGTATTCTTACCTAAAAGAACTACATAATTTGTTTATGGTGTTTTCATACAAAGGATACATAGTTTCGTGCTTTCTACTAAACACCTGACAGCATTTCTGTCACGGCCACCAAATGTCTAAGATCAGCTCGTTTGATCGCACTGTACGCTACCTTGGTTCATTAAGCATGAAATAATAAGAGACGCTTCTGTTAAGTTTTATCAAAATGTATTTTAATTGGTAGTTATAGGAAACATCTCTATATAGTGGGTAACTGCGTTACACAGTTTGTAAGGAGCAATGTAGCTATAATGAACAAAACAACAAACCTAGTTCAATATCCAGTGATCAACAAAATATTTTTCAAGGCGCTTCAACATGATGGGCTGTTGGCGTCAAACAAAAAGTCTCTATCAAACTTTGCCAGTTTTACATATTATTATAGTTTCATTTTTTTCTCCTTCAAGTGAATGATTATCATAAGAAAAACAATTTTCATACCTCCAACTCCAACAAATCATTCATGAAATTCATTTCAATTGTACATGTATACAAATTCAAAAAAAATTTAACTTGTATGGCAAAAAAATAAATAAAGAATGATTGAATTGCCAAAATATAAGGTATTATGTTTACAGAAAAGAAAAAAATTTTCCATATCAGAGTTGAGACATTGGAGAATCCATTTAGCGGTATAAAGGTGATCAGAGCAACAGGGGGAAAAAAAACATGATAGAAACAAGTTCTGGACACTTAAAAAATAAATTTCCAGATTCCGCAATATAAATTTATTTCAAATTTATTTTGTTTGAACGTCATGGAGTTTTGAGCTTCGGGGGCTGGGTTTGGATTTGGAGGTATGAAACCACATGCAACTTTTTTCAGGTGTAATGATATGAACTCTACACTATGCGCAAACATGTTATTCTGTGTAACAAGGGGCCATTTGTCTTCTCATCACACAGACTATAAAAGACAAAACGTCAAAGCAAAAAAACTATTCATAAAATATTGTAGGTAAAAGTTAAATGTAAAAAAAAACTATCAAAAAATGACCTATCATCAAGTTCATTTAAATGCAAGCCGATTAACCAGATTATATGATTAAAAAAAAATAAATAAAATAAAACTAAAAAAAGTTGGATTATATTATGGGTTGTGTTACAATGCATTTTTTTTTTATTTTTCCTTAGAAACATTATGTTCCAGACAACACTGTTTTTTGTAATAAGAAACATTATGTTCCAGACAACACTGTTTTTCGTCATAAGGTCATCCCAGGTTGACATAAGAGCAAGCAAAGAAACCACATGAGGTACGTCTTAAAAAAAAAAAAAAAAGGAATTGTACAAACCATCTTAAGTTTGTAGACTGAAATAAGCAAAGACAAAAAAAAAAGCCACTGCTATGACCTGTAATGAGGTTACGGAACGTCAGTAAGTCGAAGAATTTTACGATGCAGAGATTAAAGAGAGTGTGTCCTATTTGAGTAAAACAAAATGTATATACTGCAAGATAAGTTTCAGGGATGTGCATGAAAAAAAAAAATAAACAACTCTGCAATTCAGTACTAGAAAAAATCCAATCACATCTTTTAAGTGATTTATTGTATGAACACATACACCTGCCTGCATGCAATTTTTTTTAAAAATGTCTATTTAGAACTCTTCAATACCAATTAAGAATAATTCAAGCCTTGATGACTAGTCTCAGTAATCCCAAAGGTACGGTTAAAAAAAAAAAAGGGACGTTATTATTTATCTTTAGGTCCGTCAAATTTTAACAGGCCCACTTAATGACAGGCCTTCACTGTGGCACAAAGTATGCACAAAAAAAGACACAATCAAACTTGCAAACACCTTTATTCAGGGCACGGCACAATGACAGACACAATCAAACTTGCAAACACTTTTTATTCAGGGCAGCGGCACAATGACAGACACAATCAAACTTGCAAACACCTTTATTCAGGGCACGGCACAATAACAGACACAATTAAATTTGCAAACACCTCTATTTAGGGCACGGCACAATAACAGACACAATCAAACTTGCTAACACCTTTATTCAGGGCACGGCACAATAACAGACACAATTAAATTTGCAAACACCTTTATCCAGGGACACGGCACAATGACAGACACAATCAAACCTTGCAAACACCTCTATTTAGGGCACAGCACAATAACAGACACAATCAAACTTGCAAACACCTTTATTCAGGGCACGGCACAATAACAGACACAATTAAATTTGCAAACACCTTTATCCAGGGCACAGCACAATAACAGACACAATCAAACTTGCAAACACCTCTATTTAGGGCACAGCACAATAACAGACACAATCAAACTTGCAAACACCTTTGTATTCAGGGCACTGCACAATAACAGACACTATTACAATGTACTTGCAAACACCTTTATCCAGGGCACAGCATCAATAACAGACACAATCAAACTTGCTAAACACACCTCTATTTAGGGCACAGCACAATAACAGACACAATCAAACTTGCAAACACCTTTATTCAGGGCACGGCACAATAACAGACACAATTAAATTTGCAAACACCTTTATCCAGGGCAGGGTACAATAACAGACACAATCAAAACTTGCAAAACACTTTTATTCAGGGCACGGCACAATAACAGACACAATTAAATTTGCAAACACCTTTATCCAGGGCAGGGTACAATAACAGACACAATCAAAACTTGCAAACACTTTTATTCAGGGCACGGCACAATAACAGACACAATCAAACTTGCAAACACCTTTTTTTCAGGGCAGGGTACAATAACAGAAACAATGAAAAAAAAGGATTAACAATGGGAAGGTTGCTTTATTTTTCTTACTAAAATATTCCACAGCTCCACTAGTACTAAGTAATACCTAGCCAAGTAATTCCACAGCTCCACTAGTACCAACTAATACTCAGTCAAGTATTTCTCAATGCAACTTAAAAGTATTTTTAAACAAATTTCTCCATGAGGATACTTTTCACAATTAAAAAAAAAAACAAAAAAAAAAAACAGCTAGCTATGCATTTCAATATCAAGAAATTTCCTGTTTTATGACCAACATGTGCAAGTACACTTCTAATCAACCTAAATGGTGCAGCTGGAAAAAAGGACACATCATATGATATTGTAACATTGCATATCTTTTTATACTTCAAGGATCACTATAATGTGAACAAAAAAAAAAACAAACCAAAAAAAAAACCCCACTTGTATTTCCTATCCTTAAAACTTTCCATGAAAATCTCAAAAATATGTAAAACACAACTTGGCATCTCTACACACACAACAAAGATGACAAATGAAGTATCAGAATTAATCAGTCGGTGGTTTTATCCTCTACTGATATTTGGTGGGGGGAGGGACTAGTTTGGGCAAGAAAATGAATCACTCAAACACAACCCGAACTGTCTCTTGCATGTTTTTGTTTGGTTGCCGTTAATTTGTTATCTGGAAGACAAGCGCATTCATTCTATGACAGTTTTTCTGGTAAGTTTATAGGTAACAGGAACCAAATATTATCTGATCGCATGTGATGTATGGTTTTACAATGCAATGGGTTAAAATACTTTTCCCAATGGCTTACTATCTTAGAAACATACACAAAAAGCCAAAAAAAAAAACAACTAAAAATCAACATAAAGTTAAAATCAAAACTAAGGGGAAGGTACATGTAAGAAAAATGATAGAATTAAATTCATCGTGAAATGAAATACACAAGAGCTGTGAAAGTGTGGTGACCATCACAGATAATGTGTCAATACAGGAAATCTATGGACAGCCCTGATTGACACGATCTAACTAATGTTCTTAAAAAAAATGCAATAATCACTATTACATGTAACTATTCATATGCTTGAATTACAAAATTGACATGCTACCTATTTTGTCAACTTAACCGCAGCTCACAGAAAACAATTGCTTCTGCATAACAATTACAGAAAAATAAAAAAAACCACCTATAGAAATTAGCAAAATTACAAAGTTTTTTTTAATTCTGGTTTAATACCAGCGCTTAATTTATAATCAGATTTTTGTAAATAAATTTATGCTATGTAACATGTTAATAAAAAAAAATTGTACAGAGTAACTTTTGTTGGGTTAATTGCAAGAAATCAAAACATAAAAAATACAATTCTGATGATATTGTTGTTCAAAATATACAAGCAGAAGTTCCAGAAATAAAACTGATACAAGTATATATACACATGAGCAGACGGCTTTGGTATACATTTATATATATATATATATATAAAAAAAATCAATTTGTGCAACTAATTACTGACTTTCATTTAACAGGTCTGACAGCACTCTTAAATAACATTCTGTTATCATACTGAAAAATACAAAAAAAAAAAAAAAAAACGTTCTGCCCAAATTAAATTGAAGAAATATTTTTATTAAAACTTTGGGGGAGTATTTATAGATGAGTTAAAAATCTGGGTGGAAAAGAAAAATCCAAACTGGGTGGAATTGAATAAAGTAAAATATTATGAAACATTTACAAGCAAAAAAAAATTATAAATGACTAACATTAAATTAAAAAAAAAAAAAAAAAGACCTACGTCACTGGCAAAGAATATATTTGAGCAGAGGACAATTTCCGCAGAACATGTTTGTATTTTCCCTTTTACATTATCATGACAAGAACAGTCAGCTGGTTAGATACACACATATATATATATATCAACACAAAATGGTATGAAATCTCTATTAGTTTTCATCAGCTTATGAAATGGGGGGAATGAAAAAAAAATAAAGCACAGATGCTGAAACAAGCGGATTCCTACTTGTTAATATAATGAGCTGGGAAATTAAAGCCTTAATGTAATATTTTTTAAATGAAAGAAAAACAACTTTTTTTTTGGTTGAAATTCCACAGATAGATTATAATTAAACCTGGTCATGTTTATGTGGACAATTTTTTTATTGTCTAGTCTTGTAGTCACATGAAAATGCAACAAGACATGGAAACATAAGGCAGATGGTCAACTCTTTTTAAGTCATTTCAAGTGATGATCTGTAAAAGGGCTGGGACAGCGACTTCATCTGATTGGTGGAAGGCTTTAAGGGCAGCGCTGCATTGCGAGATTCTGGCCACCTCTTGTGATAGTGATCAATTCTCAGAAATTTCACAGTCACTAGACGACCTTATTTGAATGAAAAAAAAAAACAAAAATAAAAACAAACTTTTAGTTTGAATACTAATTGTAAACTATAAACAATCAGCTGATTGAAAAATAAAGTACAGTCAAACCTCAGTTAAGGAGTATATTGATTTATTAGTGTTTCCCCAAGCGAAGAA
The DNA here is from genome assembly GCA_021962125.1 of Bulinus truncatus. Classification (NCBI taxonomy): domain Eukaryota; kingdom Metazoa; phylum Mollusca; class Gastropoda; family Planorbidae; genus Bulinus; species Bulinus truncatus. Next base: position 225,699 of record JAGDYQ010000059.1, on the reverse strand, counting down.
AATTTTTTAAACAAAATCTGATTTGATAAACAAGCTTTGCCTTGCAAGCAGTGCAGAATAAAAAAAATAATTTAACTAGATATAAGAGCAAACTTTAGAAGTATGAGTAGAACATTTTTCTGTTTTAAATGATGGTTTTTCTCTCAGAGTACTTCACTTAGTTAACATACGGTCATGTTAAAGAAGAGTGAGAAATTACTAGATTTGAATAAAAAAAAAGGGAGGATAGTAAAATTTCGGAATATCATACGAGTAGAACTTAGCATAAAATGTGGGTTTTGTTAATATAAATTGTGTTTTTTTTAATGTCAGAGGTGGTGCAGGAAATGATTATTGATAGAGCTGTGGGACTAACAGGTTTGTGTAATACCCAGCATGCTATACCACCACATTAAGCAGCTAATCGATAGTCAACTGTAAATAAGAAATAGAACTGAAATTAGAGGAACCCAGACGATATCAGGCCACATTTACTTAGGTTTCATCCATGTTCTGATTTTAAAACCAGCATGAAATAAAACTTTTCTTTTGCAACTTCATAAGACAGGGGTGGCCATGCATGAAGTTGACGAGAGCTGCATCGTGAGATTAATGTGAAAGCAGCACTGCGATCTATAAGGTCAATACTTTAATGATCAGCACCACGGTCAGTTTATGAAAATATAGTGAACCTAAGCAATCACAAAAAGTAGTAGAAAGACTGGCTCACAGAGAGCCGCATAACAAACTGGTCGAGCCCCGTCTGGCCACTGTAACAAGGTTCCCTGTTTACCCCCAACGGTCAACACTCACCATCAAACCACCACCCATGCAGCGCCTGCCTGGCCTGTCCAGCTGCCTCACAGCTGGAACACTTGAGATAAACACAGCCTTCCCTGCTGTCAACATCAATATACACGTGGACAATGTGCCTGATACTCTCACATTTCTCCAGGAATGGCGTCGGTGACACTTTTCTTCCAGCCTTCACCGCTCTCTGTTGCACCAAAATGGAAATTTAACATTTTCAAACTACCAGTCGAATATCTCAGATAAAGGTAATTTAGGTATATACGATTAACTAGAAAAAAGAACAACAACAGATGAATAGGTTATGAAAGTAACTCACACATTAGAATCAAACATGTTTCGAATTTTCAGACATGGGGTTGGACTGTAAATGATTTGACTGGAATTATTTTCACTGTTTTCACCAAACGCTGCGAAAAAAAAAATGTAATAATAAAAAATAATATTGTATCATTTCACTAAATTTCAATAGCATTAAGTTCACTTCTTTACTTATGACAAAAGGGGCAAATAGCGTATGATGAGAACCTGCCTTTTATTTGGCTTTATTTTTCTCACTCAGCTCTAATATAACTGGAGCATTCAAAGGGCTAAAACACTGGATGAACAATTTTTAAAATATGTGCCCTCATATTGATGGCGACTTTAAAGGCATGGCTCACCATCCTGAAACAATGGTGTCTAGACCTAGCAAATTATTGTATATTTTCTTCATGTAATTACATACTAATCAAAATATTCATAGAAGTTGGGATTTCCGTTGCAGAGCAACAAAAATTTTCATATTGGCTACTTGTTGAATTTTTTCCCTGCACAAGTAATTTTTTCCGAACAAAGCAAAATGGCTGCTTAGAAACATCGATTTGAATAGATTATAATTTACATTAATACATTAGATTGTTATTACAGGGAAAGAAATAAAAAATTAGCAAGGTTACTGGATACCAATATTTCAGATAGGTGGAGACAGCATAGATTTCCGAACCGGTAAACAAACTAAAATAGCTAACTAGAAATATCGAATCAAATTATAAAAATGTTTAAACCAATGTACATTCATAATAAAACAATACTGAATATTTTAAGAGGAAAACTTTAACTACATAGAATATTAGATGAAATTTCATTATTAAAAGAACATTTGATATGCAAACAGATTATTTATATCTGTTTATAAATCCAACTATATTATTTGATGAAAGAAGGAGATGATGTACTGAATGCGAACATTTTGTTATGCAAAATAATAATATGGTGTCATTCATTTACTGCCAATTAATCAATGTGATTTGTGCGTGCTCCAGTTATATTAGAGAGCTCAGTGGTTTATCCCCATTTTCATGATTCATTTAAAAAATGGGAACATGTAATCATTTAAAAGACAAAATGTAGCACTTACCTTGACCTTGCCATATCTTCCCATTGGTTGATGATGGCTATTAATAAAAAGATAATAAAGAAAGGTACCAATCAATCAGTTTATTCTGGAAGTTTTGCTTTTACAGCAAAAGACGAAACAAACTAACTATTTTAAATCTAATTTAGTATATTACAAGCAATTATCTTTTAAACGGAGTTAATAACATAAAAAAACACCAAATTAAAACCAATGGCATCAACTTACTGGTAACCAGTGCCAGACAGTGAATTCCTCTCCGTGAATCAGTTTAGTCTTCAGCTGAATCCTTGACTCATTAGCAGTTATAAAATCCACAGCTTTGTCCCAAATGGGTATCATCTGTTGTCTGTAACACAAACAAATTCATATATTTCATGTAGTTTCAAAGATTAAAAATAAATAAATAAATGTATCCATGAAAAAAATTTTGATGTCACAACAGTTCAATTTGAAAAGAAAAAACAAAAAATTTCTTGTGACAAGCATTAATAGCTCAATTGTACTTGATAAAAAAGTTGTCTAGGAGATATGTGATGCCATGGTGCATACATATTAAACTGGATTGATTTTTTCCCCTTCTTACATCCCATCCAGAGGCCAAATCAAGTTAGGTGAAGTGTAGAATTTGTCAGTTTCTTAGGGATTGTGTGACTAGCACAGACATGACCCACCACTTTATTTTATTCACTATATACGCTCAATTGTACTTGATAAAAAAGTTGTCTAGGAGATATGTGATGCCATGGTGCATACATATTAAACTGGATTGATTTTTTCCCCTTCTTACATCCCATCCAGAGGCCTAATCAAGTTAGGTGAAGTGTAGAATTTGTCAGTGGTAATCTCTTATTTTAGCGGCAGAAATTTTTTTGATAATATTATTGATACTTTACCTTATTAAACATTCCCAAATCATAGTATTAATGATTTCACATCAATATTATCCATTTTAGACACAATTTTGTTCATTTTTATTACTTTATCGCAAAAATATTGCAACTTATAACACTTTTCTGTACTATTTTCTTTCGTTCTGTACATTTTCTGTTTAACAATTTTAAAAAACACTTCCGAATTCCAGTGATGTTGCTGCCAATTTAGCATTTTACAATGAAGAAACTAATGGGGCAAACTTAACAAAGGATAATATAGGAAAATAAACACTCTAAATCTGATGTCTTGCCCAGTGCTAACCCCCGAAATACAAAACTTTCTCCCTGTGCTGAGTTATTTTTTCGACCTCAGGTGACCCCAGGACACCAACAAAACGCAACAGTGTTGGTCAATTTTAAGGTACCCGGAATATTTTAGCAGTCGTTGTGTACTGCCACCTGCTTTCGCCCTAGGTTACTGTAATTGCATTTAAGCTGTTTAGGTGGAGGGTTATGGGAGTGGCAAGCGAATGATGGATTTGGTAGTTTTACTATCTATGTAATTGGGGGTGTTTGGGGAGGAGCTAGGCTTGATTGAGAAAGAAGGGAAATCGAGAGAGAAGAGAGTGAAATAATCGAATTTACAATGTAGATTGTGGTAAATAAATTAATGTTGATTAGTTATTAGTAAATAAATAAACGTTATTTTATTGCAAGATAGATTTAAGATCCGGCCTATTTATGACATCTGTGGTTGACAAGTACATACCTAAACCATTGGTCAGCAGTTAAATTCACCAACTGCTAAATAAGATGCCAGCTCTTATGTGTTGCAGTGAATATATTTATAAATTTAGATGACCTAAATTTTAAACCCCAGCATAATGCACATTTCCGTCAGCCGTGTTTCCACAATTCTATTGCAAGACAAGCAGTAAATCTGATTTCTAATATCAAGACCCAAATATGGCCTATTAGATTTATGTTTTTCACTAAAGGCTTGGTCTTTCCAAACATTCCACACACCTCTCCTTGAGATGGACTGATAAACAGATATTATCTGTTGTGGAGATACTGTGTTCCCCATGTCACTATAGATCTGTAGCAATAATGTTTGCCTTTCTATCTTAAAATTCAAACTAGAATTATGTAACGCCCCCTTTGTCCCCCCATCCCACCTAAACTTCATGTTTCTACTCTGTGTAACTGTCCTAATGAAGTCTTAGCCCCACCCACTCCTTTCTCTGCTGATATTATTGGTGGTGGAGATGGTCAGCCATGTTTTGACAATGACATTGTACACGTGTCTTCATGTTCCTAATAGTAAAACTCTCACACTCCTACCCCACTGAAGTTAATAATTCTACTGTGTACATATGTTTTCTGCCTCAACTCTTGGTCCGTCCAAACATTTTATTCCCCCCTTGGACAGACGGATAACTAAATCTTTCATTTCTGACACTATGTTTTGTTGAGATGGTCACCCTTGCCATAATAAAATATAGAAATAATAAATGGTTCCAAGGTTCCACCAGTAGAACATTTAAATATTCCTATCCGACAATCACTAGATTGAACAGGGGTAAAACGAACTACTCATGGCAGTAAAAAAATATCCGAACACCGGGACAGAAAATGGGCGTGAAGTGGGTGTGTCGCTGGGTTTTCAGTCTAATTATAAAATGAGCTTTAATCTCAACTTTCTAAAAAATTTTTGTTAGTGAAACATGTGCAAAATTAGACAAAGGACTTTCCCTCCAACGTTGGCTGAAAACAATCGTTTAGTTTTAGTACAAATGAATGAAAGCGACTATAGTCGTCGTTAGCAATTTTGAGTAGGAAAAAAAAAATGACTTAAGTCATCCATAGCAGGGAGACTGAGAGCGACTTAAGTCATCAATAGCATCGAAAGGGTTAAACATTACTGTAAAACAGAAACACCTAAAACATACGAATGGGATCATTAGCAGGGAAATAAGCCAAGTGTCTGGGTATTTAAAGTTAGGAAACTTAAAAACAATTCCCTTTTACTAGTCTTCATGAGAAAAATTAAACCCCACCATCAACGAAATGAATAAAAACAAGACACAATAAAAACAGAGTTTTTAAAACTAACTGTTTTTTAAAATATATATTTTTAAATTCCATAATGCACGTGTGTGTGTGTGTACAGCTGCTTTGACCTACCAGCATGCAGTATTCATGTGCTAGTATATATCTAAATCTGAAAGATGTTGTATTATTGATGCAAGGGAAGTAGCCTGCATATTAGTGCTGTTTGTCATAGTGAAGCATGGTTATATCCATTAATTAGTTATAATTAGTGACTCGTATTTGTTAAATATAAAAAAAAAAAAGTTAATTAACTGCAAAATTTCAAGAAAATCTATCACTAAAAAGTGCCTCAAAATTCGATTCCAAATTTTTCTCCACAAAAATAAACAGAAGTTTCAACCATTACATGGGTTAAATGAATGTTAAATAAAAATTATGGCAGAAAATGTTATTAGAATAAATGATTCCACTGTTATACTGTTTGGTCACATGTTGAATAAATGATAACTACCTTGATGAAGGTGGAAGTAATTGATCCCTGACATGCTGTACAGCTAAATAAGGTGGCTCATCAGAATCCTCTCTTCTAGCCTGCTCATGGTGATCTTGTAAAATATCTGCACACAAAACAAATTCAAAACTGCTACAATGAATACTGAATTTATTTTTATTTTTCATAACTTAGGTCTCAGGATTGCATGAAAAATCACCTGTTTTAATATTGTTGGATCATTATTTCTAATATAATTTAAGCCTTATTGCACTTGGTCGGAACTTAATTTTTATGTTTTTTAAAGCACATTTTGACTATCAGACAACTTGGCATATTTTCTCGATCATAATCGTCATCAATTTTAATACATTATATTTTTTTTTCTTCGCTTGATAGAGAGGGGGGGGGAGCTCACAATTTAATAAAAAAAAAGGTCTGTGGGCGGGAACATATGGAGAAGGGTCACCAGAGCAAATATTTGATGTACTAGTACATCACAAAAGAACGATACTGCATTTCTCAAGGAAAGCAAAATATAGCAATAGGTTAAGTAAGAGTATTTTTTTGTTTTTTTCTTTACAAAAGCACAAACACTATACTGAATAAAAAAAGCGTCTAGTTTATATGTTGCTGAAGAAAAACTGTGTGTGGGTAATATTCACAACTTTTGAGTGAGAGAACACTGGATGTTAGAGAATTATCGATTAATTACCCAAACGAAGTAGAACAACCATTTTAGCACAGGCAATTTTTTTTCTTCATGTTAAAGTTCTCGTGTATAGCAAAAAAATACTTATACAATTAATTGCTGCCAAATACAAAATGTTGAAGAAAAAAACAAACAAACATTATTTATATTTCTATTGCTAATTTATTATCTTGTAGTTAAAACATCTCACTGTTCTTCTGTAACCCAGCATGATAAGTATTTGTTGTTAGTACAGATAATACTATATTTCATGGACTTGTTTGTGGTAAATACAATTTTTTGGAAAAAACAAACAACAACAATGAAAAAACAACTTAATATGATTTAGTTGTAGATTCACCATTCTAATAAGAATTAAAGCCTTGTGAATTAACTGATACCATCCCTAATTTGAAATGTGTAATAAAATATTGCAGATTCAGTTCATTTCAGTAATATTCTTAGGGCATATCTTTGTGCTTATAGGTCTAATTTCAGTATTCTTTAGGGCATAAATGCATGCATAATTGTAAATTTTTACGTCATAAAAATTCAACTCCTATTTATAGCTTTGGGTCCACAGAAATATTGAAAAACAAAAATCCTCTCAACTAAGCAAACAGTAAAAATTTTTAAATTTTAAGAACAATACAGAATCATGATTTATATGGAGTGCAAATGTTTTCCCAATAGTGTAATAACAGTTTATACATACAGTGCTCTCAGTCTCAAACAGTTGGAGTAATTTCTTACTTTATAAAACATTCTTTTAAGTTAAGTTCTCAAAAAGAAAAAAATCAGCATGGACATGTACCTATAATTCTCTCCACCATGGCATAAACTTCTCGCTGTTCATTTTCACGCTGTTTGAGCTTGTGCTTGATGAACATTGATAACAGTAGGACGGCTGCAATAGCTGAAAGTAAAAAAAAAAAAAGAAAAAAAACTAGCCAATATAAAATGAAGTGGATGATAAAAAGGCATAATTAACGGTAAAATATACGTGCCTAACAGTATTTTTTTTTTTAATTCACTTTTTTTACTACTGAAAAACATAAGCCAGTATACAGTATAAAGAAAATAATTTTAAACTAAAATTTTTATGGCTAGACATTTTACAGAACATATGGGGTTTGGAGAACGCTAAATAAATACAGTGGATTCCGATTAATTGGGACACCGCTTAATTGGGACAGCCGCTTATTTGGGACAAATCTCAAAGAAAACAAAACAAGAAACCAATAGTAAATTTGTATGTTTAATTGGGACAAAAAGCCTTGGTCCCGATGTGTCCCAATTAAGCGGAATCGACTGTATATGGTTAAAGTAAAAAGAAGGCTTTTTTTTTAAAAATGTTATGTAAAAATCTGGGCACAAAGAAGGTAAATTCTTACCAACAATGGCTGAAAAGATGAGATAGAATACAAAAAGAAATGATCTTTTCACTCTGCACCAGAGACTCATGTCACCCACAGTTGACTCCAGCATCGCGACCTCAGAAACATCACTAGCTAAGGAGGAGCCATCTGCTTTAAGTGGCCTGTTATTTAATAATAAGGTAGGATCAGAAAAAAAATACATGCATACATGTACAAATAAATTTTTTTATTGAAAATAAATTTAAAAAAAAAAAAATTTAAATCATCAGTAGTTAATTTTTTCCAATGGCATTATTTTGATCTAAATATAAAAAAAATGGTAAAACCTTGAAAGAAAGGAAAATTAACGGGCCAGATGAAGTGTATACATTCATCTGTTTCTATAACCTCGGCATATGAAGGGATTGTGCGGTTAGCACAACGCCCAGCCGCCTTTACTTCCCCAACTTATGTCAGGTACCCATTTAAAGCTGGGTGGACTTGTGGGACAACTTTGAAACACATTTCACACATGGAAAAATTCCCCCATGGTTCTCACAGAGGATCGAACCCAGGACTCTCGGGTCGACAGATGAGTATCTACACCACTCTGCCACCCGTCCCACTAATTAATCTAAAAGATATATTTTAAATTGCTGTACAATAATGATTGGAAATGTCATCTGTATTATATAACACACTAAACATTCAGTACACTTTACATAATCATTTGGTATCATATCAGATTTTGTAAGTTAATTTCAAAACAATGCCTTCCAGCAAGTTGAATTTCCAAACACTCTTTTATTTCAATTCTAGTTCAATACCGCATCATTGTTTTAAAAAAAATGCTTCCATTGAACCCAATTTGTTGTTGAATCCTCATAAAGAAGCCTCTGAAGTAACAGCAATGATGGTTGCTTTAAATGTTAACAACTGATCTACATAGATTCTTAAAAAATCAATCCAACATTAAGAGTAACCGAGACAGTTGCAGAGATATTCTGACATCTAATGAAAAAGCCCCCCCCCCCTTCTTCCCCCCCAATATGAGTGAGATGGAGAGCTATTGCAGGGGCCCTTTGCACCACAAGTAATTAAAGCAAAAAAATACAAGCAGAATATAGCTATGAATTTATTTTGGGAAACCTAACTAAATTGGCTAACATTGTGTCCAGCGAATACTTAAATTTTTAGCGGAGGTAGTTTATGCATAAGTTAAAGTCTAACTACTAGAGCCGTTTAATAATACCTTATTTGCCACTGTGGATTATTGAGTATAAGCTCTATACTGCATGGGTAAATTGAATCAACACCCACATTCTGAAAAAAGATGACATTAAGACAAACACATTTTAAAAATAAGTATCATCTAATTTAAAAAAAAATGGTAATAGCGTTACAGTTTTAAAGTAAAAATACTTCAATAATGAAGACAACTGTAACTCACAGAAGATGAAATCATGGTCTTGAGTTCTGCTACATTTGTAAAGGCTCCTTCATTTTTATCAAGGCATAAAACCTGTCCTGTTTTAGATAAATTTAGAACAATATAATGCTGAAAAAAAGGTCAAATTTCATAAGGCATGATACAATTTGAAAAATCAGTCAGCATGTGCATGTGTGAACAAGTTTTATTGCCATATTTTTTTTTCTTTATGTTTTAAAGAATTAATATTAAATAAAAATTAGTATTAATGTTCATGTCAGGGATTATCATACATAATCAAGTTATCATATTTAATAAATACAAATATGGGCATACATTTTAGTAGAGCTTGCTGTCACTTAAAGAAATTAATAAAATTAATTAAAATTTGTACTTAAGATTATTAACGCTAGTTTATTTGACACAAACTATATCATTTATTATTTGGACTTAAACAAGTTTGTCATTACATTTGATCAAATTGGCATAATTAACAAGCCAGATGAGATTTCTTTAATTATCACAGTTCCATCAAGTATCAGGATAAGTCTATTCAATGATTAATTGAGACCCAGTTTATTGACATGTGTCAGTTCAAGTGATGCTATTTTCTTATTAAAAGCATAGCCTAAAAAGAGTCATTCACTTATTAATTAAGACTTTTTTTCTTGACACCTTCTTATTCGAGTAAAAAAGAATTTAAATAAAGACCCTAAAATTGACTCCAGAGTAACTGAATTTAGTTCTAATTAAAGCTTTTAGGTGTAATGTGAACATTTTAATTGTATTAATATACAACGCATTAATGATAATTAACCAGCAGCCATAATTATAAGCAACTAGTAAACAAAGGCCCGGTACCCGGACCGGCTAGTAGGCACGCATTTGGAGTAGAATATGGTGATTTATGATTATGCGTTAAAAATCAGGAATATACAAAAAAAAATAGCATATCTATGTACTCGAAGTGGCTCCAAAGAACATGAACAGATTATTGTAGCCAAAATACATTTAAGTATAGGGACACTTAATTATACATCAAACAAAGTTCATATTTTATATAGTTCATCCCAAAGAAAATAATCCTCATTATGGGCATAGAATCTTAACAAACACAACCTCCGACTATTAAAATTTGAATCTAACATCAAACTATACGTAATTTGCACACACACCATATAATTGACTAATCTTAATTCATTCAGAATATTTTTAAAGGACTCTTTCCCAACAGTGCTTTATTTTATAATTTATTATGTTCAACATGACATATTAAAAAAAAAAAAGACGAGAGTGAGTGCCTGCCAGTTAAGGGATACATGTTTAGCAGGGGGTTTATTTACTGTTCTGCACATTATGACCGATGCGAGAAAGTCTCAGTTTTGGAATTCCCAGAGCGAGGGTGGTTTTCATATTGTGCTGTGTATGCGTTGTATTTAAGGATTTTCATGGCAATAAAAGCCAAATGTTATTTTCTATTACAGTATTTCATACTTTTCTTTGTTATTTCTGTTCATGGCAATAAAGGCCATATGTTCTTTTCTATTGCAGTATTTCATATATTTTTTTGTTATCCATTCTGCATCTCATCATACACGGTTACAACGCACACCACACGAAATGAAAACTACCTGAGAAAGGGTTAGACGATTACGTATTTAAGGATGAGTTTAAGGGATTAAAATTTTTTTTTTTTAGAAACAAAGTACCTTTTTTCTGGCTTAAATACAAAAACCACTTCTGTACTATCCCAAGGGCTTGCGTGATTTCATGTTCCTTAAGCTTTTCACCATCCTAAGAAAAAAATGTATACAACATTAGATTCAATCTTCCTTAAAACAAAGAAAGAAAAATTCTGACAAATTTATTTGGTTGAACTAAAAAAATACAATGAACATTTATATAAATTCATATATTAGAATACCAGATCATAAGATTTTGGAAGATTTTTTTTAAAAGTAATAATAAGAGAAAACACTCTCAAAGAAAAATACACATTTTTAATAGCCTCAGCTTATAATGCTACAGCAAATAAATCTCTAGACAAAGATTAATTTTGTAAAATACTTGCATCTTTTATAAAGGTTATTTTTACATTGAACCAACTTCTTTAATATGAGATAATAAGGGATGTATTGTTAGACAAAATAAGTAAACAATTTTTTTTAATTTGTAGCAATATTTTAAACTTGTTTCTTTTAATTGGGCACATTATAAAAGTTAATACTGCAAAAGTAGATTAATAAAAAAAATTTAAAATATTATAAAATAAATTACCTGTGATAAACACTCAAGTTTTTTTCCTTGCAAATCTAGAGAGAGATTAAATATAAAGAAATGAATAAATGTACAATAGATCAAAAGGCAAAAATGAAGGCTAATATCACAAAGATGTAATTTATAATAATTAATAAACAGATTGTGTAAAAAAAAAAAAAAAGCAATATATGCCCAAGAAAACCTGTATTTTAATCATCTTAAATTTAAGTTATAAAGCCAAAGCTCAGTATACCAATGTTTTGCAAGTGCAAAATTTTTTAAAACAAAATTTGCCTTTGTAAATTCAAACTGATTATATACAATACAAGTTAAGAGTAGTGGTAAGAGCAGAATGTCTGAAATCTCTGCTGAGCTTAATATACCAGAGTGGGAATTTCCTCATTACAAATTAAAGAAAGGTGTGTAAAATGCTGGAAACATGATTAAACCCTAGCAGTGTCACACACAATGTGACATTCTAACAGAGAAGGCAAATGCAATTGTTGTTGGAATGGTTCCGTGTCAATGCCCCCCTTTTCAAAAATGACCATAATGATCAAACAGGTAGCATCAATTAAGTTATTAAGTAATATTAACAGCAAAATGTCATACACAATTATTAAATTTCATGACTTTATATAAAAAAAATCATAAAAAATGAATTCAGTTCTATGAATAAGATTGGCTTTTCTGGAATCAATCACATGAGCTACCATTATTTCTTAAATCAGCTTTAATATACAAGTGTTTTGGATTATGAGCACCTCTCTGGAACGAATCATGCTTGACAGAATTTTATATATGATTTTTAAAAGTAAATTTGTCGTTAATCATAATAAGCGAAAGTGAGAAATTTAACAAATAATTTCATTTAACAGCTGTTTTAAAAAAAGCAGAGAGAATATTTTTTAAAGTTACTGCAATAAAAAATTCATATTTTTCTAGTTTTAGTATCTCAATTAACAAACCAACAAATACAGTGAGTTGTGTAGAGCACACTTGACTGTAGACCTGAGAATCCAGGGTTTTATCCTAAATGAAACCCAATGGAATTTTTCATGTCCAAATAAAAGTTGGTTTAAGTCCCTCAAGTCCACCCAGCTTGAACCTGATGTTAGTTGGGAAAGTAATGGTGGCTGGGCCATGATGGCCCTGAAAGCTAAAGGAACTTTAACCTTAAATTGGCTTAAGGATAGGCTTACTAGACATAAAAATTGTGTGAGAATTCATGACAAAATGTATAGATTTTTCAGACATTTAGACAAGATGCATTAAAGCTAAAAAAATATTAGGTATTTTGTGAAGCAAATGATGGATGTCAAACAGTAAAGCTTTAAACAAAATATGAAATTATGTAAAAACTGAATGCTTAAAGTTTAAATACAAATAACTGCCATTTTAAAGTAGAAAAAACTATAATGATAAATGTCTTTGAATGTGAAAAATGTTATAAATAAACAAAAGAATTTTTAAAAAAATATAAACGAAGACTATTAAATTTATAAAATATAAATCAATTTAATTGATTTAATGTCATATCAAATAACCATTAAAAAATATAGTATTTTACTACTCTAAAATGTTAATAAAGTATTTTTCCTACCTTTTTGGTAAGGTGAGGAAAGCCAGGAGATGAAATAGTCTTTATGAATCACCACATAAGTAAGTGATATTCCAACAAAAAAAATTATTACAACAGCAACCAGAATTTGTGGCAGATTTTCCAAATATTTCGATTTGTACTGCTGAACTCTGTAAGGGCCAGTGGAGAACCTTCTCTGTGAAAAAGTGGATACATTTCTGGGATAAAGTGATGGAGAATCATTGAAGGAGTTGTTTCTTTTTGACACATTTTTGTGACTGAAGCTAGTCGACTCAAGTGGTTCACTCCTAGCTTCATCGTCTTCATCACTGAGACTTTTGAAACTTTGAAAAGACGTGTTGACAGATTTATTGGCTACTAAATAGGTACTTCCATCTAGATCCGAATCTGATGACTCAAAGTTATCATCATTAGCTTTTGGATAAAATTTAATCAAATTTGGGTAAAGTCTTGATCTAGCAGGTGAAGGTACTGGTGACTTTTCTGGTGTGCCATTACTGATATTCTCATACCTCTCTTCTTCATCATTCAGTTCGTGTACTTCGCTTCTACGAGTGCGTCTTGGTGGTAGCTCACCTGTTCTTCTCCTTAGAGTTCTCAAAACATTGTCAGAAACATTTGATAGACGTGTTTTATCCCTAAAACTGGTAGTGTTTGAAGTACTATTGGCATGATTAGCACCTGTTGATAAAGGAAGAGATGCACTCGGAACTAAATCTACATCACTATCGTCAGAACTGAATGCTTCAAGATTGTTCAGACCATACGAGCGGGACGTTTTGGGTGCAGATGCTATACTGGCACTCTGCGAATGCTGTTTATTATTGATATTTGAAAATGAGCTCGCTTGTGGGCTGTCTAATTTTTGTACAGAAAAGCTGCTCTGTTTAGAATTTTGTCTAGACTTAGCTTTTGAAGGTGAAGCTTCCTGTGCTTTAGCACGAGCTCTAAAGTGATTTAATTTTTTTATAAGTATGGGTCGTTTATTTGGCTTTATTGGTAACTGCACATGCTCGCCGAAATGTGACAACTCAGAGACTAACTCTTCGTTAGAGATTTCCGCCATGTTGTTGCTTATTTCATTCTGTTTGTACGCATGCTCCAAGCTCGGAAACTAATATTTTTTTTTAGATTCGCACTTTTAATTAACATTAAAACTTCAATCTTGCTTATGTTTAGATTTTTATAACATGTATTTTTTTTTCTTCAAAATTTATAATTTACAGCATATTTTTAGTATTCTGAAAGTAAAATCATTTGCGCTTTGAATGGGACTAACATTAGCAAACAAAATTACTTACAACTTTTGGCCTGGCTGGATGGAAATGGCCGGCTTTACCAGTAGCGAGTAGAGGAAGGGTACTGCGGGTTGAGCGACCGCATAGGGCGCCGAACTAGGAAAGGGGGCGCCAAAAGAGCGCTGTTAAATATTTTTGTACATTTCACATTGGGAGGAGGACGTAAAAAACTTAGCTCACACAGGGCGCCACAATAGTTAGCTACGGCTCAGCTTGCACGTTACCCGCATCTCTGGCAACATGTACGCACATGCACGCAATGTGCCAAAAGGGGGCAGGACTGACGCCAGCTAATATTTGGGCCCGTGACAATATGTACCTAATGGGGAGCCCAGGTGATCACATACATTCACAGACTGTCATTTTATAACTGATTACGTAACCAGAAGTGGTCCACTAACATGTACAGGGCGCCAACAACCATAGGGCCGGCAGTGTGAGTTTGTGTGTTTGTGTGGACTGTGGAGGTATGATAGCGTGTGGCTCTAAGAGACGTACGCGCTAAGGTATCATGTCGCTGTTTCGAGAAACACAGCCTTTCTTTTTTTACTGCTCGTCGGAGCTTTGTATGTGTTTCAACACGCCCATGCCGGAAAAAATGGGACAAAGATGGCATCGATGCAGGGGCCGCTTTATCAACTAGGCAAAGTAGGCACTGTGCCTAAGGCCTACATACTTTTCAAGGGCCTACGAAAGCCAGAACATAAAGTGAAAACAAGTTCAGAATGCCAATACAATTTTATGTTTGTATTAAAGTAACTATATATAACCGTGTGAGATGAGCACCTGAGTGAGTCAAGCTGCAGTGCTGTAGATCTGTAAATTACAGTATGTTAACTTTTCGGCTCTTTGTCTCAGCAAAGTCACATATGAAGTCCTCAAAGTTTATTTAGATTTCAAATCTCAAAGAAGTGCGGTTGCATTCTTGAAAAATATTTAAAATTAAAGTCGGGGAGGGCCTACGACTTTGAAAGTGCCCTAGGGCCTACGATGACCTTAAAACGGCCCTGCGTCGATGTATGATAGCAGCCTCTCTGTATACGGGCTGTAATATGTTTAGCTAAGCATCTGTCCGATGTGGCAATTAGTAAGGCAAACTCTACGAAAATCAATAAACGTTTCGATGCGCGGTCTACACAGCTGCAGAGAGTACCTAGCTCAGTGAGTGCACTGGTAAAGAAGACACTGCGTGCCGACAGTGAGGAAATGTCACCGCTCAATAATATATTAAAACTAACAAACAACAGCAGCAGAAAAAAGGAATTTTTTTTATAAGCTTTGCTGAGATACTTCAGAATCACATTAATCATTAATAAACTAATTAGTGAAACATGACAAGAAATGTAATGAAGCCAAGTAGCTAAACTTTTAATTTATTTATATATATATATATATATATATATATATATATATATATATATATATATATATATATAAAACCTTTAAAAAAAAACAAGCTTTTATAAAAACGCACCGAAAAGTTAAAAAAACAAGCAATTAAGCCTGTTCCATTCTGGACACAGGACGTGTTAGCGCATTTTCGTGTTATTATCAGTACGTTTGTTAGCTTTCAGTAAATATTTGTAAATTTTGGAAATGTTTATAAATTCAATTGTGTAATGCATATATCTGTAAAAAAAAAAATTATAAAGACGTTTCTTTATATTTGAAAAAAAAATTATTGTCTCTTAAATCTAACTACAAGTGGTTTGTGGTTACTGAAATAGGACTCATAATTGAAAACATTCGAAATTATAGTCATTTAATCGTCCGAAAACTCCGTCAATTGTTGCATAGCTCTGATACTTTCACTTAAACTCAGAACACAAGCTTACTATTTCATTTGATGAGTTTCTTAATAAATCTTGGTGAAACTACGTGCTGCAGTATTTCGCACCAAATGAATGGGTTATTGAACGTACAAGGTGTATATATAATATATAAGCCCCTTAGGAGCCCTGAAGCCCGGCCCTTAGAGGTCCTATCGCGAAATGAACTTTTGATGTACACATGGCAGGCCAAGACCTACAAAATGATATATACATCATGGGTCTAGGACTTATAGTTGCTGAGATATAGGCGCTCCTTTATTAATATAGCGTATATAGTAAAAAACGGTACTAAGCCCCCCTTTTACGGCCCTCAGAGGTCAGATCGCGAAATGAACTTTTGCTGCACACATGGCAGGCCAAGACCTACAAAATGATATATACATCATGGATCTAGGACTTATGGTTGTTGAGATCCAGGGTGATGACAGACAGACAGACAAAACGGGGACAAAAAAAATCATTAGATCATACACATATTTATTAAACTATTATTACCAATAAATATAAGGGTGGGTGCACCGGCGGCGGAACGAAATATTTTAAGGGGGGCAAGCCATAATTCAAGGGGGGCAGCGCCCCCCCACCTTGAAAATTTTGAGGAGGGGCAAGACAAAATATGACCGAAAGACAAATTTTACCCCCTTAATTCAATAATAGAATATAGTAATTCTGTAGCAATTATTTAATCGATATTAATAAAAAAATAATATATTAAAAAAATGAAAATGAATATTGAGCACTTCTGTCGTCAACTGATTCGTAATGTCAGTTTGTTTAGAAATTTAATAGTGAAATTAGATCAGAAAATTACTGATAATTATCATGAATGATGATGAACATGAAACTGAAACCGGAAACGGGAAATTTAATAAACAAAAAGTAATTTATGAAAAGATAATAAATAATTGTATTTTCTTTAAAAATTACATTTGCCGTCATTCGGTAGATGGCAATACTTCTTTATACTTATAAGACGCATTTGCTGTCTGTCTGTCTGTCCCCTTAAAACTCAAGATCCAGACCAGCCCCGTAGCGAGAGGGGGGGCACTGGGGGGCCGTGCCTCCCCCGCTAGGTATGGAGTGCCCCCCCCCCCGCTTAAAAAAGAAGAAAAGAGGAAAAAATAAAGAAAAAGTAAAGGTGCCCCCTAGCTGTGTATTGGTGCCTCCCTGCTTACTTTGACATGGCTACGGGCCTGATACAGACAACCAAATAACGTGAAATTTGGTACACGTACACAAAATTACATGGGAAATGTTCTTAAACAGGTGTGTTCCATCTTAATGGGAACTTTGATTGTAATTAATTATTTTGGATATCAAAGACATGAAAATTGGCAAACTTTTACCCCGATTTCAGGTTTTACGAGCTTCTCTCCCACATAGCTAACTTACTATAAATATGATCGGTACGGGGAACCAAATATCACATTACTTACTACATTATTACATTCCATTCCTTCATCCATAGGAATTGTCATCTTTTGCTACAGTCATGCCTAAGAGAGAGAGAGAGAGGGAGGGAGGGAAAGAGGGAGGGAGGGAGAGAGAGAGGAGGGAGGGAGGGAGGGAAGGAGGGAAAGAGGGAGGGAGGGATGGAAAGAGGGAGGGAGAGAGAGGAGGGAGAAGGGAGAGAGGAGGGAGGGAAGGAGGGAGAGAGAGAGGGAGGGAGGGAAAGAGAGAGGGAGAGAGAGGGATGGGAGAGAGGAACTGCAAAAATGTTTGTGTATCACATTGTTTTAAGATAAATCTAACCTTTTATTGCATGCAAATAAATCCTTTTTACGCGTCTTATTTTAAATCTTAATTAAACGTCAAATTACGCTTCTTAAATAAACAGAAAACCTTATTTTTAACCTGGGCAAAGCCGGATACTTGCAACTAGTTTTAAAATATGCCACAACAACTTTCAATAATGTGATTACTGTAAAATGTAAATTAATTATAATTTCTTTCAAATATTAACTTTAAAAAATAAATCAAATAAATTATGAAAAGGAAAATGATACATATAAACTAAAATGAATTACTAAGTTAAAAAAGTTAAAATTTTAGGGGGGGGGGCGGCAGACTGGAAATTCAAGGGGAAGGGGCGCCGCCACCCCTTAAAAGTTTTAGGGGGGGGGCGCTGCCCCCTGCTCCGCCGCTAGTGGGTGGGTGTATCTAAGTAAATATAGGCCTAATATTCTTTTTACTTATTGCTTTCCTACTTATCAACTAATTTAAATTCATATTTAGTTCAATATACTGTAATCACCCAAGCTTTTAACTTTTAGTAAATCGAGGCCCTACATGAAACAAAGTGTGGTCCGATATGAAACAAAGTTTGGTCCGATATGAAACAAAGTGTGGTCCTAGATGAAACAAAGTGTGGTCCGATATGAAAAAAAGTGTGGTCCGATATGAAACAAAGTGTTGTCCTATATGAAACAAAGTGTGGTCCTAGATGAAATAAAGTGAGGTCCTAGATGAAACAAAGTGTGGCCCTAGATGAAACAAAGTGTGATCCGATATGAAACAAAGTGTGGTCCAATATGAAACAAAGTGTGGTCCTAGATGAAATAAAGTGAGGTCCTAGATGAAACAAAGTGTGGTCCTAGATGAAACAAAGTGTGATCCGATATGAAACAAAGTGTGGTCCTAGATGAAACAAAGTGTTGTCCTAGATGAAACAAAGTGTGGTCCTATATGAAACAAAGTGTGGTCCTATAAGAAACGAAGTAGGCTCCTATAGCCATTATATGCAAAAATAGGTGCATTTTGTGATGGCCTATTTGCACGTGTCCATGGGTAGTTGAAAGTGACATCGCTATCAATTTTAATTTTCCCAATAAGAAAGAGAAGTCTATCCCTTGATCCCATCAGACCCCAAAGAAAGCATATGACTGGACTCGCAGAGGTTTGAACCCGACACATTCGGCTTGCGGATCAGATTCAATACATTTGAGAGGGGATTATAAATACAGTGGAAGTGAGATGCATTAAGAATTGGCCACAAGAGGGTTAATCGGAATAGGGAATCGAAAATTTCGATATGTTTCGAGGGTGTGGGACACACAAATTCGGAGCATTTCACAAAGGCCTGTAAACAAGGCCAGGCCGTACTGTAGTTTAAATGGGTGCAACAGACCCGGGCGGCAGTCTGTTAGGAAGCGGGAAAATCTTAATCAAGAAGACAAACACTTTGAATAAAAGAAAATAACAAACAAACGTAGAATCTCTGTGGGACGGATGGCCGAGTGGTGTAGATACTCGACTGTCGACCTGATAGTCTTGGGCTCGATCCTCGGTGAGACCCATGTGAAATTTGGTACAAAGTCGTCCCACAAGTCCACCCAGGTTTAAATGGGTACCTGACTTTAAGTTGGGGAAGTAAAGGCGGCTGAGCGTTGTGCTAACCACACAATCCCTTCATACGCCGAGGTTATAGAAACAGATGAATTCTACACTTCATCTGCCCCGATGGCCCATTAGGGCTAAGGGAACTTTTTTTTTTATATAATCTCTAATAAAGAGGTGGGAGTGGGGGGGGGGGGTGAGGCAAAATACATGTTGCACCCGAATAGAAATAGGTTAGTCGCGGCAACACTGCCTGTTAGTGGTTGGCCCCAGGGGCGCCGAGAGCCAACACGGGCCCCAGGACAGGACATCATTTCGGGCCCCTTGTCAAAATACAGTCAATTCCGGATATAGTCATACAAAGAGTATATACAAAAAGTTTTAAACTAAATTTATTTTACTTTGCATAATGACAACGTTTGGAAACAGTATATCGATTTTCAAATTGTGTAAAAGGTTCAGCAAGTCAAATGGCGACAAACTTTTCTGCCCGAGGCTTGCAACTTGTATTGCTTTCAGATGCTCCAACTCATTCAACATATCGGCGCTAACATCAACGCCGAACAATTCGTCCAAATTCTTTGCCGCTTCGTATCGTGTTGTTAATTTCGCAATCATTCGTGTCGATCTTGCTGATCATTTATTGTCGTTGAGGATTGTTTTGTCTGGCAATGGTCGTCTTCGTTTGCGTTTTGTCTCTGCCAAACACGGGGACTGTTCAACACCGCAGCTCTCAGTGACAAGTTTGCTCTCAGACAATATCTCATCCCACTTGGATCGAAGATTTTAAGTCGCCAATGAGATCACGAATATTAGCAACTTCGACATCAAGAGTTGCTTCTCTTGCTTGCAGCAGGTTCAAACTATGGCAGCCACATGGTGAGAACTTTGCCAAAGGATTGTTCTTCAGTATAATTGCTTGAGCGCCTTTGTACGAACCACTCATATTGCTTCCATTGTCATACCCTTGGCCGCGACAGTTCGTAAGCGGTATGCTATATTTTTTCAACGTGTCAATGGTTAGCTGAGCTATATCTTCTCCCGTCTTCTTGTTGCAGTCCACAAATGCAAGGAATCTCTCATGTAGATCGAAGTTATCCAAGTCAGTATTTAGATGTATGTACCGCAAAATGAAAACGGTCTGCTCAACATGAGCGGAATCCGGTGTTGCGTCCACAATAATTGAGTAGTATTTCGCGGATTCAACTTCATGCAGTATAGCATCGAGTACTTTTTGCGCACAGCAGGGAATAAATTCGTTCAGACTGTCAGCGGACAAATAGTGAACGGTGGAAAAAGCCATAGAGTTATCAATAGAATTGCGCAATATTTCTATGGAAATCTATTCATAACTCTATGATTTTGTCCACCGGTACCACTTCATTTTCATTCTATGACTAATTCTATGATAGCACACATCATACTCAGATTTCAAGTAATGTCTAAAAATAGTTTTACACCAATTCACACTCGGATTGGTTTATGAGATCTACCGAGCTTCAGCAGTCGACTGAACTTTTAAGTTTCGTTCGGATTGGCTGCTATCGGCTGTCATAAACGTATCCTCAATAAACAATGAGTCGTAAACAAATTGACATGGTCGGGGAGACCGGGCCCCCTTACAGATGCGGGCCCCCTGGCAATGACCCCCTGACCCCCCCTCTCGGCGTGCCTGGTTGGCTCCTATAGATAGAGATATACATGCCTATATATCGGAATCAAGAAGTCTTTTAAACATGGCCGCCGTTGTCTCTCTCTCTCTCCCCCCCCCTCAATGTGTCGTCACAAGTCTTCTACTTGACTTCTCTTATTGTCTCATTACACAAGTATTTGATAGGATCTGATAGATTTATCCCCCCTCCCTTTCGCCCCCCCCCCCCCCTCTCTCAACTACGTACACTCACACAGTGACATACATCTGTCGACCTTTTCATTCTCTCTCAAATCTCTCTCTCTCTCTCTCTCCGCCTCCAACCCATCTGCGACTAACCTGATCAGGACTTATGACGTCACAAACTCTCACCCACCTCAGGACAATATTTCTTTTTGGGAAGAGATTGTGGGAGGCGTCCATCATTGCTCTCTTTACTCCATAGAATTCCCCCCCCCCCCACCTTTTCCGCCCTATTAAAGAATACACACACACACACACACACATATATATATATATATATATATATATATATATATATATATATATATATATATATATATATATATATATATATATATATATATATATATATATATATATATATTAGGGTGGCTCACTTTATAATGGAAAAAAATAAAGTTGATTTTTTATCATGAGCATTTTAGTTTTCTGGTTCGCTGTGATTTAAAACACGTATATACCAAATTTCACACCATTTAGGCTCCTATCAATATTGCCTCAGTGCACTTGTTATCTCGTGTTTTATGGAATTCGGCTATTGCATTAAATGAAAATTTTGCAAGGTTTAAAATGTTGTTTTTTTAGATACAAAGAACAATTACATTACACAGTAGGAATAAAACAGTAAAATGATACTAGTTACATGACACATTAACCTAACTATATTGCAGAGTAGTACGCCATTCATTTTAAACGTTTTTTAGTCTGTGCTTTCTCAGTCTTGAAGGTCTTCAAGTTCCGATCTTTTCAGTACAGTTGATCTTTTGCATCTGGAAACTCTTTGCGATGCTGTTCAGCAATTTGGAGCAAGTACTGCTTTTCCTCTTCTGATTTGGTGAGAGATGAGTTGAATGATGACACCAGTGCAATTCCCCGCGCGGCACAGTCATCGACAACTTTTAAGGAAGAGACCACTGCTGTTGCCTTCTGAAAGGATGGAGTTTGTTGCCAGGTGGAAGCATCAATCATGGGAAAATTTGTGGGAAGCAGAAGAACATTAAAGAAGAGCAGCAATGACGAGATCACAAAATCCTTTAATGTCACATTTTGAAGTGCTGAATGATCATTTGTTCTTTTTTCTGATCATCAGTAGATTTCTCCATGAATTGCCTCAAGCAAGCAGCAAGGCTGTTTTTCTCATCCACTGAGACACGTTGAGAAAAGAGAACCAGAGGAATGAGTTCTGCACTAAGGTACCAGTGATGTCGGCCAATCGTTTTCAATGCAGTCTGAGAAATGAAGGGAGAGAACATTCACATAATCAACAAGAAGCTTGATGAAATCCAGATCATTCATAGGTGCGTCTGCTGGAATGGGACACTAAATTCAAGCTTTAATGTAAACCGGGGATGCAAAGATACCAAATTCTGCAAATGATCTGTCTTCATGCTTAGTCAGCTTGAATTGATGATGGAAGAGATAAATCTTCATGATGTAGATTATTTTAGACATCCGCCTTTCATGATAAGTTCATGGAACACGAAAACGCACCCCAAAAAGGGGGGGGGGTGGTAATTCCTCCCAGGAAGATAAGATTCAGAGTCAAAAGTTCTTTGTAATCTTCACGTGGCAATATATTGAGTTGTTTTTCATTTGGATATTTGAACAAAATGTGATGACTTCATCTTTTAATGGCTAGAGATTTTGCTCCAGTCGAACATCGTGGTATATACTAAATTCTGGCTGTCTTATTGTTGGACAAAACGTTCTAAAGCGCTTGAATAGCAGCACATCCGGTCCAGTTGTACTACCCCCAAATGTCTTATTGAAGACGGCTGTGTTTGTAAACATACCATTGGCCAGTAGGCTCATTAAGGGGAAGTACCTAGCTCAATGGGCATTACTATGTCATCATGAAAAAAATCTACCTAATGTCAACCAGACGCTGTGTTTGTAAACATACCATTGGCCTGTAGGCTCAATTAGGGGAAGTACCTAGCTCAATAAACATTGGCATGTCAACTGGACAGTATACAAGCAAAGAAATAAGTCATGAAAAAATAGTATCAACAGACTGCCATACGGTTGTGTTTGTAAACATACCATTGGCCAGTACGCTCAATTAGGGGAAGTACCTAGCTCAATAAACAGGAGTTGAGTCAACTTCTATAATTGTTAATTGAACAATACTTTTCAAACTAGTAGTCATAACTAAATGAATGATACTTATAAAGCCGCAACATTTGATCTTATAACACTTGATTTTTATAACTATATTGAAATTCACTGGTGAAGCTGATTGTTTATATAAAAATCCAAACTTTTAGTGATTTCTAGAATTTCCCGGAACCTTCTCAAGTTTTCCACGTTTTTCTAGAAGCTTCTAGAACCTTCTAGAGATTTCATAGAACCTTCTATTACCTTCTAGAATTGTATAGATTTTTCTAAAACTTTCCAAAACCTTCTAGCATTTTCTGTGTGCTTTATATATACATAGTCATTAGGGTGCATCACCACAATAGAGGAAAACATTGATTGTTTGTTTTTGAGCTGTCTATGTTTCTAATTTGTTCTGATATCATTAATAATAACTTGTGTCAAATATTTTTCAAATCGGAGTTGATTTAGAGGTCCCCCCTCCGCCCTCCCTTCCAAGAAATCACAAAACATGACATGTAAGGAAAAAACGTTTATTCTACCCTATATACAAATTACATAAATTATTGAATTGTTTATTACTGTTGTGTTTGTTAGGCTTACGCAAATTTTAGATGTTTTCGCGGTCGATTTCTACCACTTGAAGAATGTTTTGAAAATGTTTATCCTTCGCGTTGCTTCAACAAAGTCGGATGCTAGTTTCACTCCTCTCTCGGCACAATCGTTAACGTTAATAGCAGCAACATTTTCTGCACTGGCAGTGTAAGAAGCTGTTTGGCACCAATCATCAACAGGCAGTTCGAGGAATCCTGTGTCCAATTGAAGTTTGTATATAGTAAACCACAAATAAACTACAGCCAGATCACACAACCGAGTTGAAGAATCAATCGATTGGAATTATGGTTTTCCCCAACCATTTCCAAATCGAACTGTGGAGTTTGGAGGGCAACCACCGGTCGAAGCCTAAGTAGAGCATATGCTAGAGCTAGCTTTTCCAACACAGGTACTTCATTGCTGAACAGAGCAAGTGGGATCATTTCAGCATTGATGCCTATTCAGGGCACGGTTTGCTGACTTGGATATGTCTTTGTTGGCATCGTTGTAATCCAAAAGTTGCTTGTAGAGCTGTAGATCATTCCATGGTGCATCCACACTCTTTTTGCAAGTGAACCACCACATGACATAAACATGTGTTACAGATGTAGCAAATGTACGAATCTTTGGCACTTGGTCACGTGTGGTAAGAGTACCTGCATGCAATAATTGAATTTGTTCCTCACACAGTGCAATCTCGAGGCAATATATCAGCTTTGCCATCAATCGTGCTCTGTGCAGGGCACCTGGTCTTTTAAAGTTAACCTCATTATGTGTAGCATTCAAGTATACAAGGGACAGCTTAAGAAATTCGTGGTGGTCGTCTCGCAAGAATTCGGTTTGTTTACTAGAGTTGGCATGAACAATTACCGTATCACTCATTATCGTCAAACACTCTTGAGCCTTCAGATCATTATCAGCTAACGTAAACGAATGACGTACATGAGATCAATCATGTGCCACCAATTCCCAATTATTTCGCAACCTGGTGAACAAAGTTATATCCGGGTATTTGGAACCTTCTATTTTCATGTTTGCAAACACATGCAAGAGGAGAACTTCAACAATGAGATGGCGACAACCTGATAACAGATCAGCACGTTGCAGCTTATTTTGTATGACAATGCAGGCAGCAGTATGATGACCAGTATTTGAGCTTATTGTGTCGAATGTCATATTAACGATACAATCATTACAATGCCACTCCTGTCATTAGCTTTATGGTTAATTCTGCAATTATTTCACCAACGGGTTTCTTTGTTGCCTTGGCATATCTTAGCCCTCCTAACAGTTTCAATTGCTTTACATCAACAACAACAACTGATATGTGTTCTTCAGTGACACGATGATTATTTAGAGAAGGTGTCAGTTTGCCATCCCAGTGGAACGAGCAGAGTTTGTGTGGTTCCCAAGAGTCGTGGATCTTTGAAGCTATCTCACTTACAACTTTGCGACGTGAACGATCTGCAGTGGCATAGGAAGAAGCCACCATTGATACATCATCCCTAGACTCACTAATAAGGCTTTGTATGAAAGCTGCCTGTTGTGTTGGTGTATTCTTTAATCTTGTCGCTAGAGACAAAAGACTTGGTCGGCTTAAAACATTTGGAGATACAAATACCAAAGTTCCTGTTGGCTTTTTTCGCTTTTGCAATGGCTTTATATCATCAAAACAGTTATCAACAACCTGCATATTATCTTCAGATTTAGAAGTAGAATCATCGGGTTCGTCACTGCTACCCTCATTGGGAGGTACTGATATCGTTGAACATGCTGCATTTTCTTCTCTTGCGCGTTTCTGACGTTCCAATGCTGCGGCATCTCGTGAATGGCGTCGAGCCACTTTTTTTGCAAATGTTTTGTCAAATGATCCAAAGCTGGAAGACTTGTCTCCTTTCATAGGCCTCAAGAATGCTAGATCTTCTACATTCTTGATAATAGTCGCAACATTTGGTGGCCACAGTTGAAAAGTTGTTGCCAACATAGATTTCATTTGTTCCAGTTTACGCAGTAATAACTGGATATGACACTGTTGAAGTGGTGTAAGCATGTCCTTAGAAGGTGTGAGAAACATATTGCTGTTTTCCATATTATTTCCATGTTCAGATTGTATAGGTCGTGTGTATCAGAAATTAAAATTATATAAGTAAAGAAATTAAAATGCTTACCTTGGTCATCAATATGCGGTAAGGGTTGTTTTTGCTAATAAAATGTGAATTTTAAATTTAATTTCTAGCACAACTTATTATCAAAATCAATCATGGCTGCCAAACATTATAAAACCAAAGACTATAAAACAATTTATATAGCGCTTCACTTTTTAGATGTAAGTTTGTAAGACTTTACAAGTAAGGATGGTTTTATCTAGTTTTCGCTTAATTATGCAAATTTTGTTGAAGTCCGGGTGACCTCTAAACATTGTCTAATATTTTTTTATTTTTTACACAATGCTTTTTTTTTGATCAATGGAACAAATTTAAATAGCAGACAGATCAAATATTAGAATTTGTTTTTTGGTGATGCACCCTAATAGTCATATTTGAAATTCATTCAAAATTATTTAAAATTTCAGTGTCGATGAGGCAGTACTAAATAAAGTCATATATTCATGACATTTTTTCTGTTCTGTTTTGAAGTCATAGGGAACACAAAAAAAAAAGCTCCAAAAAAATAAGGCCACCCTCATATATATATATATATATATATATGTGTGTGTGTGTGTGTGTGTGTGTGTGTGTGCTAATATATGTATCAAAGAGGATATTTCACTTGTTTCGATGCATTTAGAAGCGTTATTGTATCCTAATAAAAAAGCACAAAATATTTTCCCCAATATTCAATCGACTCAATAAACAAAGGACCATTCAAAACCGACAAATGTAGAACAAAGTAGAACACAGTACAACAATGTCGAACAAAGTAGAACAAATTGGAACAAAGTAGAACAACGCAGAACATTGTGGTAGCAAATTGTAACAAAGTAGAACAATGTAGTACAAAGTATAACAATGTTGTGCAAAGTAGAACAAAGTTGAACAATGTAGTACAAAGTATAAATAAGTAGAAAAACTTTGAAAAAGTAGAACAAAGGTGCTTGATTTTCTTTTGACGTACATCACGAACTTTTGTACCCCTTTCTACCCCCGCCCTCTTCCATAATCTAAGAAAAAAGTTGGTTGTGGCCCCAGAATCTTCAGGTAAAGGCACACCTGACCTGCGGCTCTCAACCTTTTATCGCAAGTGTACCCTAAATGGTGCGAAAGTATTTCCACGGGTACCCCTCACACGTAAGTTCGCAAATAAATGTACCTATGTTCATAATGGAATATGCTTATCTTTATAATACGATACTGGTCACATGGTTTGGTGATTGGTCAAGCAGCAAACTGGATTTCTTCAAAATCACGGCTGTTTTAAACGAATATTATATTTCACCGCGTACCCCTGCATAACCTTTCCCGTACATCCTGCAAAACCATTCCCGCACCCCAACAAAACCTTTCCCGTACCCCTGCATAACCTTTCCCGTACCCTGCAAAACCTTTCCCGTACCCCTCGGGGTACCGCGGCACGCGAGGACCCAACAAAGAAAAAAAATCGCTTAAAAGGCTCCCAAGTGTATATATTGGACCCTTTAAAATCTTTGAAAATTCGGGCTCATTCAAACTCCCATCCCCGTTGCGTCATTTAATCTTATGGCCCCTTTTCTTGTGGCTGAAAAATAAAACTCTAGACAGGGGGGGGCCCATCAATCAACGACTCTGGGGACCATATTGCACAAGTCAAACAAATCACGCTGAATTTTCAGACAACCCACATTTGCTTAAAGAAATCATATTTGACCTGGAAACTTCGAAAGTGATTTGTCCACTTCGATACTGTCATGTATAATAGGTAGCAGTCCCCTCCCCCCTCCGTCCATCCTCCACCTCGCAGTTACTTAACAGATGTCATCCCACTATCAATTTGGCAATATCGCACAAAATGCCAACCCTCCATCTGTCCATCTCTCTCTCACGCGTTCTGTCTTTCTCATTGTCCGCAAGCCATCGGGTGGGTCCAAAGATCGATACTGCCCACTGCTTTATATTCCCGTGGACGTATTTCAGCAGCAGGCGAGAGAAAGAGAGCGCGTGCGCGCGTTGAGCTGCTCGTATTTAAAAAAAAAATAAAATGCCCAAGTCCGAAGAGAGTGTAGGGCGAAGAGGGCAGGAGAAAGGTAACCCTTGTCTTCATTCAGACACAGAGCCTCATTCACGTTTCTCGTTAAAGTGCCACCAAAACCTGCAGAGTTTTCTTTCGTTATTCTGTGCATTATTTGATCGAAAGGTAAGCAGATGCATTTTATTTAATAAATAACCAGGCGCGTATAGTTTATTATTTAAATAAACAACATTTTCAAGTATTCAACGAATTTTTTTTTTAACGGTGCAAGATTTTGTTTTTGTTCGTTGTTTTGCTTTTTTTTAAGTTGTTGATCATGTTGTTTATTGAATAAAAACAACAACAACAACAGGAACAAACACTGACATATATATATATATATATATATATATATTTATATATATAGTAATATATACATACATGATCTTTGAAACAAACACAACTGAGTGTTGATTGTAATGTTGAGACTATTGTAGCTGCGGAGGCACACTGTGGTACCAGACGACTAAACAGTCCAATTAAAGATAAACACATATTTGTATTTATCTATAAATAAACAATAAACAATCGAATACAACCTTTCAAATTCAAGGCCGAGAAAAAGAAAAAAAGTTTACAGTATATGATGCTGTACTTTCCCCAGACAATTAAGCTTTGCAAGTTTTCTAACGCTGAAAATGTTTACGTATTTATTCTAGGATCTCCAATATCCGGTACGATGGTATCAGAAGTCCGTCATTGACGATGATAGTTTTTTTTTTTAATTTTTAAACAAAAGAGGTGGATCCATATTTTTAAAAGCCCAAGTTCGCGGTGTACCATAGAATTGACTGTGACTAACACACTATCCAGTGTTATTTACTTTCATAAACCTGTGTAATGTAAACAGAAACGAATGTTGCTTTTGTGACGCCTTGTGCTAGTTAAAGTTTTGACGTCCTCCTTCCATTCTGAAAAGTGTTGAGGCATTATTAAACAGCGCTCTTTCGGCGACCCTTTTTAATTCGGTGCCCTGTGCTTCCGCACAAACCGTGGCCCTTTCTGTGTTACTGTATGTACCCTTATAATTCTGGCTGGGCCTTTAAGGAAGTCGTCAGGACTGAAGAAATAAAAATCATGCACGAGAGTTCGACCTCAAGCGCTTTCAGATCAGCAGTGGTGCGCATGTATTGTCGAACAGTTAGTTATATGGCTACTGCTCTTGTATCGAATTCTTCGCTGTCTTTGAAACTATTTCTTCCATAAACCTTTAAGCTCCCACATATTCTTATAAGCTCCCACATATTCCCATAAGTTCCCACATATCCCATAAACTCCCACATATTCCCATAAGCTCCCACATATTCCCACAAGCTCCGACATATTCCCATACGCTCCCACATATTCCCATAAGCTCCTACATATTCCCATAAGCTCCGATATACTCCCATAAGCTCCCACACATTCCCATAAGCTCCCACACATTCCCATAAGCTCCTACATATTCCCATAAGACCCCAAATGTTCCCGTAAGCTCCATTCCCTTCAGAAATATTAATTCCATTTGGAAATGTTTTTGTTAGTTTCACATGATGAGTATTGATTAACAATAACGCTGGTTAATACCTACATATTATAAATTTAATCAATCTTTTGAATAGGCGAAGTAGCGACAACCTAGCCCCCCCCCCTTTCCCCGCCCCCGCTCCGCCCCCATACCGGTACAAATTCGTATGAAAGGTTATCTAGTAATAGAAAATCATGACGAACTTTATATATCTCACTTTCATGCATATAAAAAAAATCCTGCTGAAATAATAATTATCATCGTTTATGTCAACTGTGCTTTAGCTTAGCCCCGCCCCCCACCACCCACTCAGAGGAGTAGCGACGGGTGGTCAAGGGGGGCATCATGCCCCGGGCGCTACTCACAAAGGGGTGCCAAATGGTATATTTTACATATAATATTATATGGTTTTAGAATGGGGGTGGGGTGGGTGGGGGCGCTATAAAGGTATTGAAAAGGTATTGTGCCCCGGGCGCGATTTAAGCTCGCTACATCACTGCACCCACCCTCCAGCAGTAACCCAGAAGGAGAATGATCTACCCTGTTTCTTGCTTTAGCATGATTTTTTTTTTGGTTTCGGGGGGGGGGGGGTTGAGATTTCCACGAATCAAGTTTGACTGGTTTATCAAAAGCTGTTTCTTAATAACACTGAGCACACGGTGGCCGCTTATCTTAGAGAAAAAATTTCAAGTCGCCGCTCTTGGATGGCACACATTGCTGTAATCATCATGCAACTCCACCACAACACCTATATCGAACGGAACGCGTAAACGACCTAACGGGGATACTTCGCGCTGCTCTTCAGTATCTCCGCCATAGACGAGGGTACAATGGCCATGGATGCGGTACGGGAACAATAGGTAACTGGCCGCTTTAAAACGAATATTACACGTCGCTGCGTACACCTGTATAACCTTTCCAGTACCCTGGTTTTTCACCTCGTCGTTCCGGCCCAATACAAAAACAAAAAAAAACAATAACAAAACAACAAGGAGAACACCTTCAGCAAAGACTTATAAAAAAAAAGGGACGAGGTGGGTGGGTCAACTGAGTCCATTCAGTATCGCGAGTCAAACGCAAGATTGTAAAGTTGTAGATGGGGGGGGGGTGTGTGTGTGTGGGGGGGGGTTACAATTGTGCCCAAATTTAACAACGTTAAAACATCTGGTTGGGGTACTCCGTATAAAATGGAAAGTAAATAGCCCCCTCCCCCCATATCCCACCCCACTTCCTGTTGTCTCTCTCACTGGTGCGTGTGACCTGTCCACAGTCACGTGACCAGTGTGCTGGTGATATAGTTTAACATGACCTGTGGTGATGGTGTGTCTGATTTATTGAGACATATAGGCCTATTGTAAACATATGCAGCGAACGTAACACTATAACGAACGTAGTCATCGTTTTCAATTATCTATTTTTAAAAAAAAAAAAAAAAAGCGAAAAAATTAATTGTAATTCATTTGAGACTAGCTTTCGGCGAATCATATTGAAAAAGCCAATGCTACATTATAAAAAAGGCTTAGTAATAAAAAAAACAATCAACATATTTAATTGAACAGATTAACGGTTTGAAATTTCATTTCACCAAACCAATCAACTTGGTGAAATGCCATGTCGCCTAAATCAACCATAGATAATGTTTTGACAGCGACCAATCAACGCCATAAAATGTCATGCCGCAGAAAAAAAAAACTTCAACAGTAATGAAATGTCATGTCATGTCATAAGAGCAATCCATTTTATGAGATGCCATATCACTAAGCAATCAACGGTATAAAATACTTGAAATACAATGAAACCAAGTGAAAACCAAGTAGTGAACCATGACAAGAATTGTAGTGAAACCAAGTAGTGAAACATGACAAGAAATTCAGCGAAACCAATTAGTGAAACATGACAAGAAATGCAGTGAAGTCAAGTAGTGAAACATGACAAGAAATGCAGTGAAGCCAAGTAGTGAAACATGACAAGAAATGCAGTGAAGCCAAGTAGTGAAACATGACAAGAAATGCAGTGAAGCCAAGTAGTGAAACATGACAAAACACTCAAGTGTATTTATTGTATTACTAACATCTAGTTGTAATGACATATACGTCACTCAGTTCACTATTTTGTTATAACTATGTATATGGAATATATTGTTCATCTGTTTCCGTTGCCACAAAGATTAATATGTTAGCACGAATCCCAGCGTTATACTTCCCCCAACTTAAAGTCAGGTACCCATTTAAAGCTGGGTGAACCTGCGTGCGGGAGGGGGGGGGTAGGGCATTCAAACAAATTTTAACAGTGCCTGGAAAAAAAAATTCCACAGGGTTCTAGCCGAGGATGGAACCTACGACCTTCAGGTCAAAGTTAAGTTCTTTACACCACTCGACCACCCCTTTCAGGGTAGATAACGGAATTGAAGTGGGGAGGGGAGGGCGGCGGCTCTCTACCTATTTTCTTTGTTTTTTTTTTTTTAAGTTTTCCATAACACAGTGTCATTCTAACATGGGGGGGGGGGATTTGTTCACACTTCACACTGCAACATTGCAACAAAATGTAAACTTGTAAAGAAAATATTCCTTAAGGCGTTCCTGTGGGGTCCATCATTATGCTCGGGAAGTAGAGTTCACATTTGTATAAAAGCCACAGTGAGATAAAGAAGACCATGTGGCTAGAACGATGTCCAGCCGCGTGCGTCTTCGCCCCCCAATTAACGAAATCCTACGACCGTCATATCTTAAAGCTGTGTGAAATTAAGGGCGTAATCCGGAACCAGAACTCATCGGGACTTAAGACTCCACACGCTCTGAGCCTCCCCCCCCCTCCCCCATCACTCCTGGGCTTCTAACATCACTGAAAGAAGAAATGGGGTTTTTAAATAGCTAAACAAATAACAAATTTTTTTTTTTATAAAATCAGCCGATTTTAAATCTGTAACGTATTCATCAGTCGCTCTATGCGGTACTCTTTCTCTTCAGCTCTGGGGGGGTTGTCCAACCGCGGGCAATACACACATTTTGGATCTAAGCAAGGCCGTCGTCAGAAAAATCTAGGACCTCCTCCCCCCCCCTACACACTCTGGCAAAAGGGCA
Source organism: Bulinus truncatus (assembly GCA_021962125.1). Taxonomy (NCBI): domain Eukaryota; kingdom Metazoa; phylum Mollusca; class Gastropoda; family Planorbidae; genus Bulinus; species Bulinus truncatus. The sequence goes on along the minus strand of JAGDYQ010000059.1, from coordinate 192,913 downwards.
TCCCCTTGTCCTATTACATTCAATAAGGCCCCCCCCCCATGTACGTTGCAGGCTCGCAGCAAGACAAAGAGATAAATATGAATTTTAAAAGCACCCCCTCTCCCCATTAGGCTGTGGTATGTGACAAGTGTTCGGGTTGGCCCCTCCCCCCTCACGTCTTTGTGTGCGACCCTGCTATAAGAGCCACCATTACGACAGATGGAGAGGGAGTGAGAGAGAGAGAGAGAGAGAGTGAGTGAAAGAGTGAAGAGAAAGTTTCAAAAAGAGAGAACGTGAAGAGAGAGTAAGAGAGAGAGAGAGGGTGAGAGTGTGAAAAAGAGAGTAAAGAGAAATATATAGATAGCGAGAGAGAGAGAGAGAGAGTAAGAGAGCGAGAGAGAGAGAGAGAGAGAGAGAGAGAGAGAGAGAGAGAGAAAGTCACAGCTTTAAACTTAGGTTGAAATGTACCAGAGCCCCGTCAAGTTAATCTGAAATCTCCCCGACCCGTCGTCTATTGTTCGACTCGATCCGTCACCTGGCTCCATAATACACTGTCTTCTCCGGTGTGTTCACCTGTGTGTCATCGATTTCAAGCTTTCAAAAACTTTTAATTTACCCTGCTAGAGTGTGTGTGTGTTTGTGTCTGTGTGTGTGTGTGTATGTGTTAGAAAGAGAGCGAGAGAGAGATTGTATTTGTTTGTTTGTTAATTTAAGCGTCGGTATGTGCGCGCGTATACTCACGCGCGTGATTGAAACAAGAAAAAAGGAAGGAGGGAAGGAAGGATGGGGAGGGCGCTGTTGGACGTAATGCGCGTGCGAGTCTTACCTTACAGGCGTTTATCGAAGCCGACTTGTAATGAAACACGACACTTTTTTTTTGTTGTGCAGCGTATTTTATATAAACGTGTGTCACATTAGAGTCCACCCGGGTCTACATCTTCGTGAGTTGTAAATCTTTTTTTTATTTTACATGAGTAATAAATCATGCCAGTTTGCGTGTGTGCGTGTGTGTATGTTTGTGTGTGAGTGTGTGTGTTTGCATATATATATATATATATATATATATATATATATATATATATATATATGTCATGTTCTTTTATTCACTGTCATGTTTTTTTTTACTTATTATCTAAGACCGTGATATTTCAACAGGGCGTGGTTTAAACACTACGACTGACACAACATTTAAATTTTTTTTTTTAAATTTTTGTTTGAAGAAAACGCGCGTAAGAGAAAGTAATGCAATTTTGTTTGATTTTTTTTGTGTGTGGAAAATTGCTTTGTTTTTCTGACGTTTGCATTCATACTCACAGACATCGATATCATATCTCTCCCCCCCCCCTAATGCCTCCACCCCCCCAATCATGACGTCACAGATTCAATATTGTTCATATCCAATACCTCGGGCTTTGTGCCCTGCTAAATTCACCATATTCACCCCGTTTAAACACAAATTATATCAATAAAGGAAAGAACCTTTTTTGACTGAATAAATATCTGTCAGTCTGTTTGTCTGTCCATCCCAGCGTCCCCCGTCACGCCCGTCTGTCTGTTCACATGTCCGTCTTTCTGCTTACTTTGTCCATCGACCCCTCCCCCCTCCCATCTAATGGAGAAACGAGCGTTAGTGGCCTAAATATATCAGATTCGTCACTTGGCCGGCGGCAAACTAAATGCATCCATTGGCGGATGCCCCCCCCCCCAAACCTGTCCGCCTAGTTACGCCACTGTCAAAATTAGGGCCCTGTCGACCTTTCGCAGTGCCGAACCTAGGGTTTTGGGGGGCCCTGGGGGTGGCGGGCTTGGCCCCTTTGGGGAGCCCTGCATTTTGATATTCGACATCATGACATGAGATAATGTTCTTACAATGTATTGTAGAAAAAGATTTGGGGCCCCCTCAAGCTGGAGACTTTCAAATTTGGACCCCCCCCATTTCCTGGTTACGCCTCCGACCTTCCCCTTCTGTTGGCGACTTCAACCAAACCTGAGCGGGTTGCGTTTGACAAAAAGACTGCATCACCGGTGGTGTTTTAAGAATTCCAATGGTTCGGAATGTACAACAGAAGAGTACACAACACAGGGTGTTTTGAGATTCCGATGTTTCGGAATGTAAACACTGTCTGAAAGACAGATTCAAACTATCGAGCCCACACTGGGGAAGCTCAGGATTTCACCCATCGATATGAGCTGGATTGTTTGTTTGTTAGCGGATAATTGTGTTCTGCGAGGAGCTGCGCAAACGAGATCTGATAAAAAGCAGCCAATCAGAAGCAGTTTTTATGAACCCTAAAGGGAAGATCATTAAATAATCATTTTAAAAGCAATTAACTTTTCTTGCCGCAATACTTTTAAATTACTTTTTTTTTTAATTTATAAAGATTGGCTAGGTTGAAGAAGTAATGAAATTCTTTTTTATTCAGGCAAGACAGTAAATTGTATTATTTCGCTGTGGACTGGTTTATTGTAATTATTTGTCGTGATGTTGTTGCAAGTTATGGCCTAACCTAATATAACACACAGCAGTGCGCACCATCACAGAATATAAAATATACAAACGTTGACATTCAAGCTAAATTGATCTCTTCAGAAATCCGCCATATTTGTGTGTGATTCTATTGTGAATCGGTATTTAGGTGCTACAGTATCAAAAAGAAAATAAACAAAATGGCGGAAAGTTTTTTTTTGGTCATCATATAGGGTCAGTCGGTGCTAGTCTATCTATCTATCTATCTATCTATCTATCTATCTATCTATCTATCTATCTATCTATCTATCTATCTATCTATCTATCTATCTATCTATCTATCTATCTATCTATACATATATCTCTGACATCATCAATGTTTACCACTTTAAAAATAGGTTCGGTAGCCCGGCGGACTAAGATGACGCCGTAAACATATTGTACACATAAAGGGGGAGAGAGGGCCATCACCGGGAGGGGCATCGCCGGGAGTTTTATAAAGTTCATTAGCGTATCAACGGCGGTTTTTAGTTCACTAGCGGGTTTACGGAAGTGCATTTTGACATATCTGTCTGGCGGGATCTTCTTTTTTCGGAGTTTTTTTTTTAATTGAGATATGCTGATTTTCGTAATATATATAAATAAAATAAATTAAACTCTGACCAAACTGTCTCGACATTTGTCTCTGACAATACTGGGGCTGTTGTTTTACCAGTCCCTCTCTACCAGCTCCGAAGCGTAAAAATTCTACAGCAGGGGCCAGGCATTCTACAGTAGGCGCCAGACAATAGCAGGGGGGGGGCAGGTAATACATTTTACTAAGTAGAGCAAATAAGCAGAGGGGGCCAGACAAAACGCGGGGGGGGGGCGGCCGCCCTGCGCCCCCCCCCGCACGCTACGGGCCTGCTCTCTACTACGACCCACTAGACTCTAGTACTGGAGCCGACACTGCAAGGGCCGGAATTGAATAGAGTCAATGTGGCTCAAGTCCTGTATTCTGTGCAGCACAACACCGACTGGACTCACAACCAAAGGTTTTCACCACTTAATACTCTCTAGTCCAGAGGTGGGCAAACGTTTTTTTCGCGGGCCACATTGGGTTGGTAAATTTGAGTCGCGGGCCACGTTTCATCGGACCAAAGAGCAGATGGATGGATTATGTTGACATAAACTAATGCATATTTAATTTTTAATATTATACCACAAAATGATAGTGATGTGCTTCACTCTGTGATAGAGTGGTGGGCCATGGGGCGGCGGAGTGGGCCCGTGGGCCGTATTTTATCCATGGCTGCTCTAGAGTATCGAAGTCGGTGGATACATAATAAGGCTTATGAATCGTCCATTTATAACGTCAATACAATAGAGACGGTGGGGGTGGGGTGGAGGGGGGGGGGAGGAGATGGAGAGGGGGAGATTTAAAAAATAAAAATTTTTGACATAGTGGGAAAGTGAAGGTAAATTGGTGTCAGAAATATTCTAGAAATATAAAGTCTTGATTTTTTTTTTGTGAACGCAATTAATATTTTTTTAAATAAAATTTGTTTTCAAATTTTCTATTAGTCTTGAAGAACTCAAAACTGGCAATTCTAATTTTTTTTACATGAAAGCTAACCTTGCAGATTTGAAAGTTTTTTTTCCCCACATATTACGTAACCTTTGGCGTTGTTGGCCTAGTAGTGTATTGGGAGGGGAAAGAGGAGGGGGGGGGGGAGAACGACGTTCCCTTACCTTTTTTCAGAACCGGAACGCGTTCCTCCAGAACTTTTTCATGTCCCCACAACTCCCACTTTTTTTTGCTCCCACTATGCGCTCCCCTTACTTCTTATTTTACCAATACATCACTGTGTTGGCCCTAGTAAAATTGTAATTTGGGGGCCCCAGACAAAGGTCAATTGGGGACCATAGGCAGCGGAAATTCGGGGGCCCTAGGCAACGGAAATTTGAAGGCCCTGGGAAAAAAAAACTACTATTGCCAGTGCTTTGCAAATATTGGACTCAAATAATCGTTGAAAATTAGAGCTCCCAACTGTTAATTAATTTTGACACTTGGCCACTGACCATTGGTCAGATTGTCCCTGTGGGTGGTAAATAAAAGTCTGAACATAGTTTGACAATTTTTGGTGGGGGTGGGGGGACGGGTAAAAGTAAGGGTGTCTATTTTGTGTTAAAAATAGTTGACGTAATGAATGTACAGCCCAGTGAAGGCAGCGAGCTAAGGAACTCTTCAAGATCAGGAGTTAAGATAGTTTAATAATACCATGGAAACGGCTAGCGGCTTTGTAGCGGGAATACATTTTGGACGATACGGATTCGAAATAGAAATCGTCTGCTCTGTGCATCGACCCGTTCTTTTTAGCTATAATGATGTTTTAGAGAGAGAAAGAAGGAACCCCCCCTCCACACACACACACACACATTTCATTACCTCTTTTATCCACATAGATTTATTGTGGCTCTATTGTATGGTGCATCATTTGTTGTACGTTCATCCACCACAAGCTGTCCATTAATAGAGTATTGCTTTTGTCTGATTTATACATCGTGGCTGGTTTCATTGGGTACATCATATAGGGTCAGTCGGTGCTGGTCTATATGTTACCAGCAAAGTGTGAAATCCGGCATTCTATAGAATGCCTAGGCAATGTATAGAATGCCTGAATTTTTCAGGCAAAGTATGAAATAAATTGCTATTTCGGCAATGTATTAACTATTGGCTGGTGAAACACTATGATGTCATGATGGTGGAAAATAAGAGTAAGTCTATCTACCCTGTTAAAGAAGGTGTGAGTGCCATTCAGTTTTACATCGCGGACTCCGAGTTATTTGACGTACTTCATAATGCCCATTTGGCTATTGGTCATGGAGGACGGGACAGAATGTTGAAAGAACTATCACCCAAACACAAGAACATTACACGTCATGATATTGAACTGTATGTTTACCTTTGTGAACATTGCCAGAAAAAACAAAAAGGCGTCAAAAAAGGCATAGTAGTCAAGCCAATGTTTTTTTCTGAATTCAACTCCCGTTGTCAGGTCGATCTCATCGACTTTCAATCCCATCCTGATGGGGAATACAAAATTTTAATGGTGTATCAATAACATCTCACCAAGTTCGTGGTTCTCAGGGCCCTGAAGACAAAGAGGACAGAAGAAGTAGCCTACCAGCCCGTAGACATATTTACGTTGCTTGGTATTCTACAGTCCGATAACGGCAGAGAATCTGCAAACAGTGTGGTAAGCAGCTTAAAGGAGTACTGGCCCACCTAGAAGATCGTTAATGGTAAGCCGCACCTCTCATAAAGCCAGGGGAGCGTCGAAAGAGTTAACCAGGACATCGAAATTATGTTGTGTGCTTGGATGCAAGATGGAAAAACTGGCCGCTGGAGTGAGGGGTTACGTTTCGTCCAACTCATGAAGAACAGAGCTTTTCATTCTGGGATTAAAAGATCACCATACGAAGCACTCTTTGACTGCAAAGCTAAAGTAGGTCTCACAACGTCGTCGCTACCTGACGATGATTTACAAGATGTGGAAACAAAGGAAGACCTCGAAAAAAGAATACAGAGCATACAAACAACACAAGAGCAGATAGACAGAGATGAAAGAATGCAAGAGACAGCCTTTTCTGCAGAAGACAGGCCTGAGGATACAAACCATGATGGAAAAGTATGCACAATTTAAAACTTAATACTTTGCCAAAACGACACTAGTCATTCTATACAATGCCTAGGCATTGTGTAAAATGCCTAGGAAAAGCAGGCTTGCGGAGCCGGAGCCGAGGAGCCGGGAGCCGCTACTTTTTGCTGGAGCCGGAGCCGGAGCCGAAAAAATCTGGCGGCTCCACGGCTCCCAATTGTTTTTTTTTTACAGCAGAATTTTTTTTTTAGCTTTAAAATTACAAATTTGTTTGATTGTTTGCCTCCTACAATTTGAAATGTTGTCATGTTTTACGAACGCCACAACAGTAACATGCACATCACCACAAGAAATCTTTAATGGAGAATCGTTTTTTGTTCGTTTTAAATCTTGTTTACCCTCCGAAATTTTTTTAATGGCATGTTATTTTGTTAAAACAGTTTTATTTCATAGAATAAATGTATCAATCATTTAAAAATAAATTTTTACTACTGCGACAAATAGAACGCGTCATTTCGTGTATTATTTGACCGCTAATTTGTAATAGACTAAAAACAAAATGGTAGCTTTCTTTATTTAACAATTTTATTATAAACAGAATATCTGAAATAGAGCAGATAAATTTATAAGGCTGTGGCTATTCGGACCCGGGTCCCAGTAAAATTCGATTGTTATTCGGACCCATGGCAAATATGCACTAAGCTTAGCTATATTTAAACTTTATTAGACGGAACCCGAAAAAATAATAATACAGAGTCTTCTTAGTGAAACCCTAGACACTGAGTAACGATTAAATCATACAATTCAAACAATTATAAAAAAATAAACAAAAAACAATAATAAAGTTTATGTATAGCTAAGCTACCTGCATATTTGCCATGCGTCCGAATAACAATCAGACTTTATTGGGACGGGGTCCGAATAAAATCGGAGTTTATTGGTACTCTGGTCCAGGCCCGTAGCCAGAGGGGGCAAGGGGGCTGACCCCCAACCACCCGTTTATGACCTGAGCCCCCCCCCCGTGCATAATTTGAGCTTTTTGACAAAATTTTAATAATAACAGCTATAAAACATCAATCATTTTGTTCAATTTTGTTTTAGGGGCCCGGACTGAGCAGGCCAATCAACTTTTGAAAATATTAATATCAGCACGGGGCCCGTGTCACCCCTGCCCAGGGACCCGAAATTTCTGTCGATGGGCCTGTTCGCAACCTTATAATAGTTTTATATATTGATATCTTCTGAGAACAACTAGCAACTTAAATAAGTTAATAAAATAATATTGACTTCTGACTTCACTTTTATACATATGTATAATAAAAAATTAAAGTACAAACTCCGTGATTTCTGAGTGATGTTATTTAATTTGGAAATTTACTTTTTAGCAGAATTAATTTTATTTTAAATTGAATAATTGCTACTGGCCAATTTGTTGTTGATAGATCTGTTCTTTGTTTTCAATATTTTATAAGAAATATCACACAAATAGCTAAGCTATATTCGTGCATCTTTATCGTTCTTCCCGGGTTGTAGTTTAACCAACAGTATAATGATATAAATCAGGTATCTATTATGTAACAATTGTGTAGCAGAACGAATGGTCAATATATTTAGAACAGGAATCAGAAATTGCTCAGCCTCAATAAATTTTTATCATTAAAACTCTTTACTATTTAAATTATTTTAAACAAAACTGCAACATGCCATCATTATTGAAACGTGGTTAAAATTATATATTTCTAATTAATATCTGAACAATCGGTACTAAAATGCACCATTCCAGATATGGAACTGCAAAAAATTTCTTGGGGAGGGGACTCACTGAGGTCCCCTCCCAAAACCCCTCATCTCCGTTCGCAAGCTTTCGGCGCTTCGCACCTCCATCTTCGCCCCCCCCCAACATTTCTTCTACCCCACCAGGGGCGTAATTATGGGGAGGGGCCGGGGGGGCATGTCCAGCCGAAAAAAAATTCTTCCCCCCTCCCCAATGCAATAATCCTGGCTACGGGCCTACCCTGGTCCGAATAGTCACTCCGAATTTATAAATAATAAATATAAATACTGAAGTCTTTAAAATATTTTAAATAATGTATCAATTTACTATTGGCTAATTTGATCATTGAAATATTTTTTTAGAACTTATGAAAATGGCGACTAGTGAAACCTCGATCGAAAATAATGATACGTTTTGGATGCACTGAAATGGTTTGTTTTTAGTAAAACCGACAATGCGTATATTTTTCAAGTTCCTGACTATGGGGGTGAACGCGGCAAAATTTGCATAACTTTTTATCAGCGGATGTTAGCGTGGAGCAATTACAAAAAATTTTGTCTCGTGTGATACTATCTTAATAGGGAGCCGGAGCCGTCAAATTTGTGGCAGCCGGAGCCGAAGCCGAAAAAAATTTGTCGGCTCCGCAAGCCTGAGGAAAAGTATGCACGATTTTAAAATTTTATACTTTGCCTAAAACCACCAGGCATTCTATACATTGCCTAGGCATTCTATAAAATGCCGGAATTTCACACTTTGCCGGTAATATATATATCTAAACTAATCTAATCTAATCTAATCTAATCTAATCTAATCTAATCTAATCTAATCTAATCTAATCTATCTATCTATCTATCTATCTATCTATCTATCTATCTATCTATCTATCTATCTATCTATCTATCTATCTATCTATCTATCTATCTATCTATCTATCTATCTATCTATCTATCTATCTCTCTCTCAATATATATATATATATATATATATATATATATATATATATATATATATCAAATCTATTTGTCTGGCTGTTTGTATGTATGTTTGTCTCTCTATCGATCCATACATCGATCCATCCATCGATCCATCCATCTATTCATCCACACTTTTTTTTAAATTAAACATTTTATTATTTTTGGTTTTTACTCTATTAAGAATTTTGTTTTGAATAGTGTCATCTACTCATTTTGGGAATGTTGAGTCAAGATATTGCCACAGATATGTCATTGTATCTTTCACTTTCATTATGACTTCTAACAAAACTGACCCGATGAGTGTGTAAACAAAAGACTATGACCCACAAAAAGTACTTCTCCAGTTCTAGAGCGTTTGGTGGGAGCAAACCCATTTTAAAGATAATTGGGGGGGGGGCAAGGCTAAATTACATTTTGGGGCCCTAGCAAAGATTCATTTTGGGGGCCCTAGCAAAGATACATTTAGGGGGCCCTAGCAAAGATACATTTTGGAGCCCTAGCAAAGATACATTTTGAGGCCCTAGCAAAGATACATTTTGGGGGCCTAGCAAAGATACATTTAGGAAGCCCTAGCAAAGATACATTTTGGGGCCCTAGCAAAGATACATTTTGGGGGCCTAGCAAAGATACATTTAGGGGGCCCTAGCAAAGATACATTTTGGGGGCCTAGCAAAGATACATTTTGGGGCCCTAGCAAATTTACACTTTGGGGGCCCTAGCAAAGATACATTTTGGGGGCCTAGCAAAGATACATTTAGGGGGCCCTAGCAAATTTACATTTTGGGGGCCCTAGCAAAGATACATTTTGGGGGCCCTAGCAAAGATACATTTTGGGGGCCCTAGCAAAGATACATTTAGGGGGCCCTAGCAAAGATACATTTAGGGGGCCCTAGCAAAGATACATTTAGGGGGCCCTAGCAAATTTACATTTAGGGGGCCCTAGCAAATATACATTTAGGGGGCCCTACCAAAGATACATTTTGGGGCCCTAGCAAAGATACATTTAGGGGGCCCTAGCAAAGATACATTTAGGGGGCCCTAGCAAAGATACATTTAGGGGGCTCTTGGTAAAAGAAATAGGAGAGGGGGCAAATGCAACTTGCAGGTCATAGGCGAAAATGCTTTTCAGTACTACGATAGCCCTTACTTGTAAATTGCGAAATGAAAGTCCGGGCATGTGGAAGTGGGGAGGTTCCTTGCAGTGGGGGGGGGGGCTCTTAGACACTCGACTAATTTGTCCATCTTTCTTATAATTGGGTCGATACGCCCTTCATAGATGTGGAAGTTGTTATGCTTTTATATATATCTGCGTGCCAGCGTCAATTACTCCTCTGTTTTGCTGAATATACATGCTGACCAAATTCGAAAGTCTTTCACGTAACACCTGTTTATGTCTGCTATCAGTTATCAGACGTTGTGCATGCCAACGCCATATCATTCCAAGCCTCACTGTACTCTTCCGAAATGTAAACATTTCTAAGACATCCAAAATACCGCCTTTTGTTTCTTTTATTCCTATTTAATCGTTTTTTAATTGCTCTGTATTCTAAGATTTTTTTAAAACGTTATTTTATTTATTAGACAGCTTCATGTGTTAACAAGTTTTATTATTAATGGGCATGTTTTGATTCGTTTAAGTTAAGAATTGCCTTTTTTATTTATGCATCATTTATATTTAAAACTATTATTTACTGTTTTTTTTAATAGATGTATCTTACGCCAGCTATACACTTCTGCTCCGTTTAGTAGATATATCATAGGCTAATTAAAAAATACTGCTTCATTTAATACATGTATTAAAGGCTCACTATAAATTACTGCGTTGTTTAATATATGTATCAAAGGCTCACTATAAATTACTGCGTTGTTTAACAGATGTATCAAAGGCTCACTATAAATTACTGCGTTGTTTAATAGATGTATCAAAGGCTCACTATAAATTACTGCGTTGTTTAATAGATGTATCAAAGGCTATCTATAAATTACTGCTTTGTTTAACAGATGCATCAAAGGCTCACTATAAATAATATTCATTTAAAAAATCTATCATAGGCTAACTATATATTACTGGTTCATTAGGCTAAATATAAATAACTTCTTCACTTACAAGCAGGCTTTTCTTTTCACTATTATTATAGCTAATTAATTTTACTCCATTCTTCTCTACATCCATGCTATCCGACTAACAGTTTCTATTATGAGAACTATTTTAATTTATTTGTTTGTTTTTGAATTATTTAACACAGCTCCCGATTCAACCCAAACATTCACAGATTTTTTTAAAATGGAAAAACAAATTTACTTTCGTTTATTTTTTTTTTTAAACTTTAGTTTATTTATTAGACAGCTTCATGTGTTAACACGTTTTATTATTAATGGGCATGTTTTGATTCTTTTTAGTTAAGAATTGCCCTTTTTTATTTATGCATCATTTATATTTAAAACTATTATTTACTGTTTCATTTAATAGATGTATCGTAGGCTAGCTATACATTTCTGCTTCGTTTAGTAGATATATCTTAGGCTAATTAAAACAAGCAATTAAGCCTGTTCCATTCTGGACACAGGATGTGTTAGCGCATTTTCTTGTTATGTATCAGTACGTATGTTACTTTCAGTAAATATTTGTAAATTTTGGAAATGTTTATAAATTCAATTTTGTAATGCATATATCTGTAAAAAAAAAAATATTATAAAGACGTTTCTTTATATTTGAAAAAAATTATTTTCTCTTAAATCTAACTACAAGTGGTTTGTGGTTACTGAAATAGGACTCATAATTGAAAACATTCGAAATTGTAGTCATTTAATCGTCCGAAAACTCCGTCAATTGTTGCATAGCTCTGATACTTTCAATTAAACTCAGAACACAAGCTTACTATTTCATTTGATGAGTTTCTTAATAAATCTTGGTGAAACTACGTGCTGCAGTATTTCGCACCAAAGGAATGGGTTATTGAACGTACAAGGTGTATATATAATATATAAGCCCCTTAGGAGCCCTGAAGCCCGGCCCTCAGAGGTCCTATCGCGAAATGGACTTTTGATGTACACTTGGCAGACCAAGACCTACAAAATGATATATACATCATGGGTCTAGGACTTATGGTTGTTGAGATATAGGCGCTCTTTATTAATATAGCTTATATAGCAAAAAACGGTACTAAGCCCCCTTTTACGGCCCTGAGAGGTCAGATCGCGAAATGGAAAAAAGTCATTTCTTGGCAGGCCAAGACCTACAAAATGATATATACATCATGGGTCTAGGACTTATGGTTGTTGAGATCTAGGGTGATGACGGACAGACGGACAGACAGACAGACAAAACGGGGACAATAGAGCATTTTTTTCGAAAATGCTCTAAAAATACTGCTTCATTTAATACATGTATTAAAAGCTCACTTTAAATTACTGCTTTGTTTAATAGATGTATCAAAGGCTCACTATAAATTACATTCATTAAAAAAATCTACCATAGACTAACTATATATTACTGGTTCATTAGGCTAAATATAAATAACTTCTTCACTTACAAGCAGGCTTTTCTTTTCACTATTATTATTGCTAATTAATTTTACTTCATTCTTCTCTACATCCATGCTATCCGACTTACAGCTTCTATTTTAAGAACTATTTTAATTTATTTGTTTGTTTTTGAATTATTTAACACAGCTCCCGATTCAACCCAAACATTCACAGATTTTTTTTAAATGGAAAAACAAATTTATTTTCGTTTATTTTTTTTTAAAACTTTCTTCTATTTTGTAACCAACATTGTTAATAACACTGACATGACACTGGCTGACCTCAATTATAATTTCCTGCGACGAAGACTTTCACCCAGTGACCTATCAACAAGAGTTAACGGCCCTTCGTTCCGGTTCACAATATTGAAAAAAAACAAACAAACAAAACAACAACAAATAATAAAAATTTGAGAGCAACACATTCAAAAAAAAAAAATCCGATATCGGTCTTGTAGATTGTATAATATGTTGGAAACTTACCGCGATATCGGTCATGTAGATTGTATAATATGTGGGAAACTTACCGCGATATCGGTCCTGTAGATTGTATAATATGTGGGAAACTTACCGCGATATCGGTCATGTAGATTGTATAATATGTGGGAAACTTACCGCGATATCGGTCATGTAGATTGTATAATGTGTGGGAAACTTACCGCGATATCGGTCATGTAGATTGTATAATATGTGGGCAACTTACCGCGATATCGGTCATGTAGATTGTATAATATGTGGGAAACTTACCGCGATATCGGTCATGTAGATTGTATAATATGTGGGAAACTTAGCGCGATATCGGTCTTGTAGATTGTATAATATGTGGGGAAACTTACCACGATATCGGTCTTGTAGATTATATATGTGGGAAACTTACCGCGATATCGGTCTTGTAGATTATATAATATGTGGGGAAACTAACCCATTGTGATATGATATCGGAACGTGCATGCCTGTAGCTCACCGGCAGGTCTAACGTTGGACCGCGGGGTAGGGAGGGGTTGAGATAAGAAAGGATACAGTTTGGAGAAACTGTGAATTTGAAAGCATTCCTCTCAAAGTTGACTTCTAACTTACTTACAGTATTCTCTATGTGAGTGTGTGTCTGTATACTGAATATATATATATCTGTGTGTGTGTGTGTGTGTGTGTTTGTGGTGTTTTAGGGCTTGGAGTACGAGATCAGTCTTATTTATCGCTTATTTATTTCTCACAACGTATTCACATCAAATGATATTATTTAGTAATAGTTTGTAGTAAGTAACACATGAATACTTCAGAATATTATTACCAGGGCTAAAATCTTTATTGTTTAAACTCGTTTTTCTACTTGCTTGTTTCAATTAACTTATCCAAGCACTACCGCCGCCACCCCTTTCCTAGATTCAGTTAAAAACAGCAACAACAGAAGAAAAAAACTATAAATCTTCTGATATGCACTCGGTGCACTTCGAACACTCTGATTGATTTCTGCTCGTCAAAATGGAATAGATTTGTATATCCAGTGCAATGACAAGAAACGTTTTATAATACACACTATCAAACACTCATCGCCTCACACTGACACACACACACACACACACACACATACTCACACACACACACTCACTCAGACATACTTAGTAACACACACCCACATACACACTCACTCACACACACACAATCACACGTACACACAATCACTCAATACACTCACATACACACACACACACTCAGACATACTTAGTAACACACACTCACATACACACACACACACTCAGACATACTTAGTAACACACACTCACATACACACTCACTCACACACTCACATATACACATAATCACTCACACACACTCACATACACACACACACACTCACTCAGACATACACGCAATCACTCACATACACTCACATACACACTCACACGTACACACAATCACTCACATACACTCACACATACACTCACACATACACTCACATACACTCACACATACACTCACACACACTCACTCACAATCACTCACACGTACACACAATCATTCACTCACACATTTACATACATTCACTAAAACAAAAACACACACACACACTCACTCACACACACACACACACCTAAATAACCGTTATTTTTGCGAGGCACACTAGGCGGATACCTAGATCCCCCAACTTCAAAGCCCCCCCTCCCCTAAACACCTTTTCCATTGCTGGACCCCGGTCCCAGTTGTCAAAATTCTTTGTAGTGGGGGGGGGGAAGGGGTGAGCTAAGAATAAAATCAGATACTTTAGTGAAAGCTTTGGTCTCCCAAATGTGACTTTGCCCTTGGCCCATAAAAACTGCTCACGTACACAAACATATTTAATTCAGTCCCTTTAAACATCTTTCAATGTAGACCTACACCGAATGTTTTATTTAAAAAAAAAAAATAAATGCCATACAAATCTCATACCAATATACTTCTATTAAAAAATATCAGTCTAAAAACAATGAACATATATACGACTGATATCTTTGTAATAAACCCAGTCCAACTTTATTCATATCTACCATTGAAAAAAAAACGAATTTGCGCTGAAAGAACCAGTTATTCTATCAATAATACACGATCAGATTTATTGGCCTATATATTTACTGCCTATATACAAAAACTTCTGTCAGACTTATGTACATACTGTGACATACATCACTGGGACACAAACTGACACATTGGCTGATGAAAATAAAACAAACAAAACAGGAACAACTTATTTTAAAAATATATTCTTTGGATTGTTCATTGTCGAATTTTTCGGTAGAGCATCTTCGACTGTACGTACTACAGTAGGGCTATCTTAACAAATAATCTCGCCCAGGTTATCAGCACATGGTCCCGCTTGTCTAGAAGCTCCATGCTAATCAATTTGATCCTTACAAGCAAAATTTTACCCGAATGTTTACTCCTAAACTCAAATCCCAATATTTTATCCCAAGCATTAATGCAAATGGTAAATCCAAATTTTCAAGTCCAATCTGTAATCTAAGCTTATCCATTCAATCGTTCATGTTTTCAAAAATAAAAGTTTACACAGACAGCAAG
>JAGDYQ010000059.1:0-162500 GCA_021962125.1 Bulinus truncatus | reverse complement strand
GTGTGTCATTTCCTGAATGCGGTCTTGCCACGTGTGTCATTTCCCGAAATAGATCGTGCCTCGTGTGTCATTTCCTGAGTGAGGTCGTGCCATGTGTGTAATTTCCCTAATGAGGTCGTGCCACGTGTGTGATTTCCCTAATGAGGTCGTACCACGTGTGTCATTTCCTGAATGCGATCTTGCCACGTGTGTCATTTCCCGAAATAGATCGTGCCTCGTGTGTCATTTCCCGAATGAGGTCGTGCCACGTGTGTCATTTCCCGAATGAGGTCGTGCCACGTGTGTCATTTCCCGAATGAGGTCGTGCCACGTGTGTCAATTCCCGAATGAGGTCGTGCCAATGATTCCATTATCGCCAATCTTATTGCCGCTAATTTTATTATGACTATCTTTGTCTCATCGTAATATAGATTTACCTTGTGTTCATTTTTATTAGTATCACTGTATGAGACTTCACTATAATGTATATACGATGTTATATATACGATACATTTTATTACAGAGAGCTATCATATTATTCCCAGTACTAGAATTGTGCCAAGATATTTCTTTTATTGATTGTTACAGAAGCTGCCTCCGCCTCACAGCTTCCCATGTCAAGTCGGTAAAACTGAGAAAGTGACCAAGAAAAACAGATTCAAGGACATTGTTCCATGTGAGTGATGCAATTTTTATAACCAGTATTACTTGTTGACGACGCAAAATCTTCATATTGCCCACACTGTATATTTACTGGTTCTTGCCAGAGGCGAAATCAAGTGGACGAGGGCTTGGGGGAGAAGGGGAGGCAAAAATAAAATTGCGCTCTCCACCCTATAAAAATAAATTTACAAAATATCTTGAATAGTTTTGAATACAAGAATTTTTTGTTATTAAATTTTGCCCGTTACGAGCTAGGGCCTGATGGGGGGGGAAGGGCCAGGTGCCCCAAACGTTAAATCCGCTCCTGGTTCTTACAAAATGAAATCCATTTCGCGTTTGTGAGGAGGAATGTTCGTTTTCTTCTTCCAAACGTAACTATCGTTGCTATTTTTTTTAACTAACTGTTTGGTGTAACAATTATTTACACAGACATAACATGAAGTTACTGCTGTCATAGACAATTTGTTATCTTTTATTTTACCGTTCGGTTATTTTTGTTCGTTTGTTTTTTTTTATTGTCGTGCTACTTTTGTTAATGGAATACGTCGTACACAATATATGTCAACAATGAAACAAAGATTATAAGCGGTTCAGACACTAATCATTGAACTAGACACACAGGACGACTGCTGGAAGTGAGACCACATGTATTTCACACACACTCATTTCAATGTTGGTTGATGTTTTTATTAGTTTACAAAGCTGCACCCTGCAAAACCTTTGCATAGAGTTATATCCCCTTAGGCTTGATCGGTAGGCTGGGTTATTTTTAGGTTTCGGGCAGATCCGATTTTTTTCATAATTGTATTTTAAATGGAATACAGTAGTATTAATTCTTTACTTTCGATTTAACGCAGAACCAGTGGCGTCACTAGGGGGGTGCGGTGGGTGCGGACCGCACCGGGTGACACCCTCACGAGGGGTGACACCCAAATGCAAAATATCTAGTTTTAGGTCTATATTCTTATTTTGTAATTTAAAATAATTCAAAGTCGTATTTAATTTTTATAAAAAAATAAAATATCTCCGATTATTAACAGACACTGTGTACTTTTTATTTATTAATTATTTTAACGCACTGGCTCCGGATACGTCTAAGATGAACTCTTATGATTTAAAGTTATTTTCTTTTCGCGGGAAATTGCATAACCGAGCAATTCTTTCTGATTATACATTAAAATTGTAGCCAAGTTTCTGTGGCGCGCTGGCAGCGTGGGTTCATCTTTTGGCCGTGACCCATTTATGGCTAACTATGTGCGGGTTCGATTCCTCTCAGAGACATATATTTTTTTTTCAGATTTTTTTTTTTCAGGATTAGGGTTAGGGATAGGGTTAGGGTGTGGAGCAATATCTATTGGGTCATTCCATGTCAACTCAACCAGTTTTTTGACAATTGTTCACCCGACCCCCTCAGATTTTCATGAAATTTGCAGGGCTTGTGGTACATTCAAAGTTGAGTGATTCCTGAAAATTTTAGGCCATTTGGTCAAAAACTTTCTGAGATATGATTTTTTTAATTTTTAGGGGTAGTAGCGAATGCGCGTGACATTTACATTTTTGCGATATTTGAACGTGAATATTTCAAAAACTAAAAGAGGTATCAGGCTGAAATTTTCAGTATTTACTCATTGTTTTGTCCTAAGTTGAATGATGTATATATCTTAAGTGTAGCTTGCACACAGAATGCCCTAAAAATTTCCAAACATTGCACTTCAGACAGTTTTTATCAATATTTGACTCGGTATAGCCAAGAACCTATAAGACATGAAATGATGTTTGTTATACAATTAGTAAGTACCATATATGTGTTTATTATTTTGATAGAGAATTCCTGTTAATCAATAATAGTGTACTCATGGTGGGCTCCTTTAAGCATCATGGTCATCCATTTTTGCACTTATTGCGACCCCCAGATGACCACGTGGACAGTAATTCACACTTTTCATATTTTGCACACTTGTTAACCTTGGCAAGTACTAGCTATGGTGAAAATTTCATGTTGGTGTCTTAACGCCTTCTTGGTGATAAATTGCATGAAATTGCATGATTATACACTATTATTGAATATTGCGTAGCGAATATTTCAAAAACTAAAAGAGGTATCAGGCTGTAATTTTCAGTATTTACTCATTGTTTTGTTCTGTGTTGAATGATATATTTATCTTAAGTAGTAAGTAGAAAGTTTTCTCTTTTTACATCGACCGGGAAGGGAGCAGGAGTTTACTTGTCGAAGGGCTAAATAACCAAAACATCTTCATTATATATTACAAGTTGGGCTTCAGTCTACATACCTGGGGGTGAGGGTATGTGCGAATTGCGACAGAGTGGGGGTGGTAGATCTACTTAATAAGTGGACGGAACTTAAACTTCAAATGGTGAAATTCTGTTATTTATCGTTTTGGTGAACTTTCCGCATTTAGTCAAATTAACGCATTTTAAGTGTTGCGTTAAAAATTTTAATCGCAAATTTTTTTTGACGCGTTAATCGCAAATTAACGCAGTTTAATCAGCAGCCCTACTAAAAATTAAAAAAATCATATCTCAGAAAGTTTTTGACCAAATGGCCTGAAATTTTCCGGAACCACTCAACTTTGAATGTACCACAAGCCCTGAAAATCTGAGGGGGTCGGGTGAACACCATTGGTTGAGTTGACATGGAATGACCCTATTGATGGTCCTCGAAAAAAAAATATATCTCCCATTATTAACAGTAAATGACGTCATCAACGTCTGCAGTAAATAAGAGTTCTCATTCATTCTGTTTACTGATGTCATCAAAGTTTGCTAGACGTATCCCAAAAAAAAAAATTACGTAGTACGTCTTAGACGTATCCGGAGCCAGTGCGTTATTTTAATGAAGTTATTGGTATACTTGCACTGACCTATAGATATCAATCATCGCTAAAATCCTAACCCCAGAAACGGAAAAAAAAATAATAAGGTCGCGCATGCGCACATATATACGGTCTCTGGAAAAAAAAATATGGAGACCGGGGTGTCATGAGAGGGGTGACACCATGAGTTACCGCACCTGGTGACACCAACCCTAGTGACGCCACTGCGCAGAACCCAAATCGCTTTTATATTATAAGGTAGTCGTCGTTAGTTCCAAATGATAAACGAATTACCAGCGCCAGCACCATCACAGTGTTTCAGCAGCAAATCTTCATATTAGTGCACCGCACTTTTTCAGATTGTTGCCATAGTGGTTGTAATATTTCATTTTTATCTTAGTGGACAGTACTCTTTCATATTGTTATATTAGTGGATATTATTCTTTCATATTGTTATCTTAATGGACAGCACTATTTCAAATTGTTGTCATCAAAATTATCGAAAGTTTTGAGATTTGCATTTAAGCTCCTAAATAGAGTTTCGGAAAATTGAAGAATACATTTCCGTATTTAGGCCCACGGTAGGTATGGGGTTGTGGGGCTCTAGTCTTAATTTGGAGCCTGGTATAAAGGTAATTGTTAGGGTCCCTATAATATCAGTTTGGATAGGAGATTGTTCTGAAAACGGGTCTTTTATCTCAATGGTGACCTAGGTGTTCGTTTGATTTACCAATAAGAACGACTACAGGAATAGAACAGAAAGTTAATGAGATTTAAGCGATGCTGCAACCAATTTTACCACTCATAGTTATTCAATATGTTTAATTATTGATAGTAATTTGTAAAAAAAAATCTGCATTACGAATATTAAATTATAGTATATAATAAAATAATAGCGATTTGGGCGCTGCGTTAAATCGAAAGTAAAGAATTAATACAACAGTATTCCAGTTTCAAATACAATCATGCAAAAAATCGGATCTGCCCGAAACCAAAATAATAACCTCGCCTGCCGATCAAGACTAAGGGGATATAACTCTATGCAAATGTTTTGCAGGGTACAGCTAGTTTTACATGATTTTCAACAAGGGATCCGACAATAGAGGCCACATGCTGATGGACCATTTAGATTTAATTTTTTTTGAGTCTTGAGCTGGGAGCTTCCAGGCGTGGATTTGAAAATATGTTAGGGTGGATTTTGACACTTTTATGTACACTCACAGAATTATTCTTACGTTATGGTGGGCTCTGGAAATGATTTATTTTGGGGCCCAAGACAAAAAAAAAAACGCTATCAAGGCCACCGCTTCTAAATATTTGACCCCCCCCCTAAAAATGTTTGATAATTAACGAGCCTCTCTGACAATACCAACTTTTAACTCACAAAGGTCTTCCACGTGGATGGCAAAAAAATTAAAGTAACGTTTTTTTTGGGGGGGGGGGTGCACTGGCGGCCCTAATCAGTTTGCCTACCCACAAGAAAGGCTCCACAAACTGAGGATCACTGGTCTAGATCTAGCGTGTTCGGGAAATTTAACATGGCGGAGAGGACGTACCGATCTGAAAACGAGGTTTGCACGTGGTTGTTCTGTTTCTCGTGCAGCGAGCGAGCATCACTACTGCAGATTTGCTAAACAATGGAGATGCTTCTGTAAACCATCGTTATTGAATCCAAGTCAATTAGAAAAGTGCAAATGTGTTTTTTTTTTCCCACATAAAAGTCTTGGTTTAAAAAAAAAATCCGTTCGCATCCTCAAGTGGAAAAAAAAAGGAAAGAAAAAAAATGGGGAATATCCATAATTGTTACATTTATTACCCCCAGAGGTGGGGGGGGGGGCGGGGGGGGGGCAGGTGTTTATATTAGCCCGCAGACCGGTAGAAACTGTCAGGTGGGTAGTCTATTCTCTTCTTTTCTCGTTGTAATATAAACATTAGACGCGGGTGTTCTGAGCACTGCTGCCGGCCATCTACTACGCAGTGTGGTAGTCATTGGTGGAAATTAGATTTCCATCACTATTCCTCTTCTTCCATCCATCCATCCATACATTTAAACTTCCATTTTCTGGCTTCAGTTTTACGTATTTCTGTCGATCTCACTCTCCAAGTAGTAATAATAATTATTATTATTAAAAAAAAAACAAAAAAAAAAAACTTTTATTTAGAGATACTAAATAGAAACATTACTGGAAAAAATAACATATTTATTGTTCTCGTTCACTAAATTAGCTTCAATCAGTCAACCAACAATACAAAGATATATTACAATGGACAAAGTAAATAAATAATATAAGCTAAGCCCGTAATAACAATGCAGCAATTCACATTTGAACTTTAATGCTGCCGATAGTTCCGACAAGATCTCAAGCTATTTAAAAATGTTACGTAAATAGCAGGCGGCAAATTGATGGAATGAATATTACAGATAAAAAAAATGTGCAAAATTTAAATTATATTTTTTTTCTTTCATTTCCCCCCCCCCCCCCCCACCGCCTGACTCCTGCTTGTTGTCATCCTCAGACGACAGGGAGTATGTAAGAAAATGTCAGAGGTCAGCACATCACGCGGGGTTTGTTCAATATGTAATGCCGTACAAGGGCACAATGATACATATTGTTGGATAACTAGGTTAAGGACAAACCTGTTTTGTGTTTTTTTTAATTCTTAACACAAAAACAAAACAAAACATTTGCCAATAAAGCTTTGGGTTGTTTAAAGAGTCTAGGGTCGTCCGTGGCAACCAACATGGGAACCTTCGACTTTAGGGCTCTCGTATCAATTCAGATCTCTTCCTATTGACAAGCTGTCGCACATTACAATGAAGTATGCACATAACTCAAAGTGACTTAGCTCGCGTTACGCCAGATTCCAGTACAGTGTACACTTGTAAAGTACTTGAGTTTTGAAAATATCATAATTTTTTTTTTTTACTATTGTTGCAAATTTTTTGTTGCAAGTAATTTTTCTTATCTGTCTGTTTCTCAAAATCAAATTTAACTTTGTGGTTGAGAATTTTGGTCGACCAAATCCTAGAATTTGTTCGATGTGTGAAGTCCCTGAAGAATGAGATGATATCTCATAGATCATTTGAACCACTAATAGGACGGTTTTTTTATGGTGCACTCCTTTCATTCCCCACCATCGCCGATGGTGCAATGGCCACGGAGGCACCACGAGAGATATTGCGAGGACTTTAGCCAAGACCTGAAAAAATTCCTTGGTCCTACCGGAGATCGAACCAGGTACCTTCAGGTCGACAGTCGAGAATTTGTTCGATAGAATTGTCCATTTACAAAAAAAAATTGCTTGTAACCTCGAGAGATTACAGAAAGATTTATTCAACCAAAGCCAATGAAGACACTTAATAATATCACAATGAAAGATGACTGCTTAAAAATCGTGGATCAAAGATAGCGCCTACAGTATCACATCCAAGAATAAAGACACTTTAAAAAATATAGCTTTGCTCTTCAAGAAGACTGTAAATATTTCTACATAAACATTTTTTTTGTGGTTAAAAAAAAAGACACCTTTTTTTTTATTATCCTGATTAAAACGAAACCCTTGTGTATGATGTAAACATGAAAGTTCGAACAGTCTTGACAACATAGATAAATAAGACTTGACAAGTTAGACGACTTACGCCTTTCAGTTATTAAGGTCGTTGAACTTTGCTGGTTTATCACGGCCGGTAATCATTGGTTGATTCACTTGTGCAGGGATTGGCAAATTTTATTGAGTCGCGAGCCACATTGGGTTCGTTAATGTGACGGGCGGGCCGGGCCAGTAGAACAGATTGATGGAGTATTGAACTAATATAAATTACAAGTGAAGGTCTTAAAAAATTCTCAAGTGCTTTGCTTCACTCTAAGACGAGTGGCGGGTCAGATCAAAAAGTCTGAATGGTGGATTTGGCCCTCGGGTTGTAGCTTATATTATATTTTACTTTATCAGAGGCGTAGTGAGGGGTGGGCAATAGCGGGGCATCATGCCCCAGGTGCTACTCGCAAAGGGGCAACAAATGGTATATTTTACATACAATACATGGTTTCCGAATGAGGGGGCGCTAAAAAGGTATTAAAAAGGTATTATGCTCCTAGGCGCGAGTTAAGCTCGCTACGGCACTGATATATATATATATTGAAGTTGTAGATGTTAAAAGGTATTTTTCATTAATCGAGATTCGGTTTATATGTTTTATAGTAAAATATTTTTTTTTTAAATTGTTGGGTTTACTTACTGATCAAAGCTAAAGAGCTCGTTAACTAAATGCAATATTCTTATACATGTAATATTGTAATACATGTAATATTACTGATTCAGCGTTGAGAATATATGGGCCTATATCATTTATAATTTATCTCTCTGTCAGTCTTCCTGGCTTTCTGTGTGTCTGTCATTCTGTTTTTAGCCTGTCTGTTTGTCTTTCCACACATTAATTGACTTCATTTCAAACTTCAACCCGCAGATGACCACAACCGCGTCATCCTGTGCCCACAGAGCTCCACCCTGATAGACGACATGGATGAAAACGCAGATTACATTAACGCCAGCTTTATAAGGGTAAGTGGCAAAACTTGTTATGTGGATATACAGGCATTATTATAGCGTTCACCAGACAATCATATAGCCTACAGACAAACGGCAAGCAGATCGATACAACCTTGTTATTTCTTTTGAAATAGAATTTAAGTACTGGTTTATGAGTTATAAAATAAATTGATTCAATATTTACAAAAATAAATAAATAAACTTAGAAAAAAATATCAGTTTCCAAATACCACAGCACGAAGCCATTTGTATGCTGTCTGTAAGACTATTTGTTATTGATTACCAACGGATTAGCAATCCAGTCACGGACTATACTTCTCTTGCTGAGTTCAGAATTCTTGAAATGCTCTTACATATTTGGGCAAGACATACTGTTATGGTTCTTCCTCTCTGACTTTACACTATCTATCTATCTATCTATCTATCTATCTATCTATCTATCTATCTATCTATCTATCTATCTATCTATCTATCTATCTATCTATCTATCTATCATCTATCTATCTATCATCTATCTATCTATCTATCTATCTATCTATCTATCTATCTATCTATGTGTGTAAAGTCCCTGTAAGGATGAGATGAAATCCCTTAGATCCTATAAACCACTAATGGGACGGTTTTATGGTGCCCTTCTTTCATCCCCACCATAGCCGATAGTGCAATGGCCATGGAGGCACCACGGGAGATATATCGGGAACTTGAGCCAAGACCTGAAAATTTCCTTGGTCCTCACCGGAGATCGAACCAGGTACCTTCAGGTCGACAGTCGAGCGCGTTACCGCACGACCATCCGTCCCCTCATCTATCTATCTATCTATCTATCTATCTATCTATCTATCTATCTATCTATCTATCTATCTATCTATCTATCTATCTATCTATCTATCTATCTATCTATCTATCTATCTATCTATCTATCTATCTATCTATCTATCTATCTATCTATCTATCAGTCAGTCAGTCAGTCTGTCTCTGTCTGTCTGCTGTCTGTCTATCTATCTCTGTGTCCATGTGTTTGCCTGTCTGTCTGTCGTTCCGCCTGTCCATTACCCACACACCCGCCATTTATCCATCTAACTGCCAACACTCTGCCTTCCGTTACAACCTCTTCCTGGTACCCACCCTCCCCTTCATTTTACCCCCATCCTCTCATCGACCACCCCACCCCCACCCTCCACCCCCTAGTACAATCACTTGTTGTCAGCAAAAAGATAAAATAAAATAAATAAATAATACAAAAAAAAAAAAACCCGTAGCCATTTCAGAATTACTAGTCATTAAGCCTACACAAAATAACCGACTAGATTCATAAATTATTCAACGACACTCGGCCTGCTGTCCCAACTTCAATACACAGTGTCCAGGGCGCATAGGTCAGCGGCTTTATAGCCTCCACCTGCTGTTCACTGCAGGGTCTGTGTTCCATTATTCAAGGGGACGTTACTCTCTGATAAATTGAATCTTTCAACGTCTTCTTTTTTTTTCCTGTTTAAATATTTCTAGTCAAGTCCATGTAGTTATTCATTGTTTCTTTTTTTTTTAATCAATGGGAACACACAAGAATTAGAAAGTCCATCTTAAAAGGTTTGTTTTTCGTTGGCTTTGTGTCCTATGTTTACATTTCACTATTAGATGAAACAGTACACATGCCACACACAAGCCGAGCACATGGCTCACACACAAAAAAAAATGTGCTGGCACTCCAAAAAAAAAAAAAATTAAATCGTCCCAAAAATTTGGGTTAGTTAAGAAATTCTGCACTATAAACATTTTTGGTATCACTGCTCTTAAATTTTTGTTTATATTTAGTTGCTGTTTTCATTCTAATACTATTCTGAATGGGATGACCGAAGTGGAAACTATATTTTCAAAGCCAACCTGTCAAAAGGGGAAGGGGAAGGCGGGGGGATCACCGGGACGCGAAGAATCCGTCAAGGCAGTCTAGCGCGCGTCATGTGACCCACTGCTCCATCTTGTCCTTCCACATCTTGTTCGTTCCGTCTTAAACCATGTCTCCCCGTTACCCCGCCCGCCCCTCCCCCCCCCCACGATAATGGGGCCAATTTCTAGTAACCGGTTATATTGCATCTTATTATTATTATTATTTTTTGAAAGACGTTTTATCGTAAAAAGGGACAGCAAGTTTCTTAGACCTCGGTAGACAATGATGCCCTTAAGACGGTTCTGGTAGGGTAAAAAGCATATTTTGTCTCAGTCAGTCTCGAGATAAAATACCATCAGGTCATCGTGTACCACTTACACACTAGTGCTGGTTAGTTTATCATCTGACGGCATTGTCCAATTAACCAGTGTCAGAGGGTAAAACAATGGATATGAAGATACCAGGATAGACAACCAAACATAATTTCATTCTAGCTGTGTACGGTTTAGGCTGACGCAAGGATTTTTTTCTTCTTTGTGTTTGTGGATTGTTTAATTTATTTATTTTCTGAATATAATGTCTTCAAAAATATCCTACACACAGATAATTGAATGTAGTTTAATAAAAAGTAACTTTTATTGAAATGAATCATAATGAATTTTTTTTTCTTCTTTGTGTTTGTGAATTGTTTAATTAATTTATTTTTGTTTATTTTTTTTTCATCTAAACTTTTTAAAAACAATAAAATACTTGCATAATAATATCACTTTGAAACATATATTGTTAAAAAGCCCTTTCAATTTACTACATTTTCATATATATACTATAATAACATACTTTTTAAAATAAAAGCTATAGAGAAATATTAGTCGATAAAAATTTTAAAGACATTGACGAATTAAGATTGAAAAAGCTGGAGGTTTTTTTTTAACAATGTCAACAGAGGAGGGCTATTGAAGCATTCTGAGTACACCTTCTCTACTTGCCTACTAAATTGGAAAGTATTCAATTCATTGAAAAGATCAGCAAGTAGTCTGAAACTATTTCTAGGACCAACAAATAAAAAAAAATGTTTGTTAAAATTGTTGATAGAGTAACAATTGATGAGTCATTGCTGATTGAAGAAAATTTTTTTTTATTTCAATCATAATTTAAAAGAACTTATTTATGTTAAATTTTTAAATTGTTCGTCTAAAATTTATGTTAAACAATTGAATAAGACGGCTCATGAAAAACCAATGAAAAAACGAAAAATAATTAAATTGACAAAATATAGATTTTGAATTAAAAAAATTGTTATTAAAAGTTTTCAAACTTTAATTGCGTTTGTGTTTATTTCATAAAAACAAAAGTACCAAATATACAAAACTGCCATTAAACATGAAGACTAACGCTAAACAATTGATAGTGTGTCAGCCTAAAACGTATTTTTAAAAATATTGATGCTATATCTAGATTTCCATGGTAAAACATTTCTTCTTAATAAAAACAAAAAAAAAAAAGCTTTGAAAGTGTGACTATAAGCGCACTATTTAAAAACAAAACAAATAACAGCAAAGTCAAACAGTACGATCTATTATATGTTTGCAGCCACTGCTTGATTTTATCGTCAGCCAC
The DNA here is from genome assembly GCA_021962125.1 of Bulinus truncatus. NCBI lineage: Eukaryota > Metazoa > Mollusca > Gastropoda > Planorbidae > Bulinus > Bulinus truncatus. The sequence continues at coordinate 150,974 of JAGDYQ010000059.1, read as the reverse complement.
CAAGGGGAAATAATGCACGCGTGTTGGGAGTTGGCTCTCGTTCAGATAATGAGATATGTTTCGATGACTCATTTATTCAGGTTTGAGTTAGTCCACAATTATAACCACTGCCCTACCCCCATACCCCCGATGTCCCTACTTGGAATCTATAAAAAAAAAATCCGGTAAGGTTATAAAATGTATAACATGACACAAATTTACAGTTGAAAGAGCCTTCATTGTTTAAGATTTTTAGGGGGCTAAAGATGAAAAAATGGCATATTTGTCTACGGCAGCTAAAGTTCTTTACCAAAGTGGCCCTAAATTTTATCTCTTCCAAAGGCCCAGGGCACCCGACTGTATTCCCCCCCCCCCCCCCCAGAGTTCCCATGTAATTCAATTAGGATCTCCCAATGTAATTCCGCAAAACGACCCAAAATGTAGTTCAGCAAGAGTATCCGAAATGTAATTGAGCAAGAGTATCCAAATGTAATTTAGCCAATGGCCCCCAATATAATTCAGCCAAGCCCTCCCCCCTCCCCACCCCTTTCAAAAACGTAAGGACTGATATGACCAATACAAGAATGTCTCAAGAAAAGAAGAGGGAATTAGAAAATCAATTCAGTGACATCTCAATAACCTGGGTCAATACATGTCTCAGCACTGTAACCCCCCTCACACACACACACACCGTAGGCGTAATTTTAGGTCACATCCTAAACCACGTATCCACATGATGTCTCTCTTCCACACTGTGTGGGTGGGTATAAAGTAGGTCAATGTCATTGTTACGGGTCCTTATAATGATAATACTTGTAGGAGGTGTAATAATTCAGACAACTCAAATTATGAAGTTAACTCCAGTGAAGTAACATCAAACAATCATTTAATACTTGAACATAAACTGACATAAAGGTGAATCCAGGAGGAGTACAATAGCAAACTGTAAATATGCATCCATCTACATCGATGCCCAAAGCTAGACTCTACTAGAACATGCATCCGCATCCTATGATGCCCAGAGCTCGGCTGATTATAAAACAAACCTTGTGCTCCCAACTGTTGGTCTTAATATACGTCATTTGTACCAAATGACGTATACACTAAAATCTACAATAAACCACAACACAATATGGCGGAATGACGCCATAGCTACTGCGGTGGGCGGAGCCTACCGAATTGCGTCATCAAGCTTAGGCTATACTATTTCTCCACTGTCATCAAATTCAGACTGACATCATTCATCGCCGTTTTTAAGCATAACAAACAGTTGACAGAATGTTCCTTGGTTGACAGCGACACACACTGGGACTAGGCGACATAAGGCTCCAGCGCCCTCCATTTAGGACATTTTTTCCGCGACTGTACCCCAAAGGATGCGAAAGCAGATGTCCCGCGGGTACCCCCCCCCCGCCTCACACGTAAGTTCGCGAATAAAGAAACGTACTTATTTTCATAATGGAATGTGCTTAACTTTACAATACGATAATTGGTCACGTGGTTTAGTGATAAGTCACGCAGCAAACTGGCGACCATCTTCAAACTCTTTGGTTGCATTAAACGAAAAATTAGATGTCGCTGCGTACCACTACTTAGCCTTTTCCCCGTATCCCTTAGGGGGCACGTATCAACGGCTGCGAACCGCTGATGTAGGACACTTTTTGCATCAATGCTATTATACTAGCTTTAAAACTAACTCCTATTAAATAATAATAATAATAATAATACATTATGAATTTCTTAAGGGAAAAAAGCGCGAAAAAAAAAAAAGAATACAAACAAATAAATCATTGTTTAAACTTCAAATTTATTAAAAAAAACTTAGATTCAATCACTCAAGACCGAGTCAATCAATTGAAGCTGTAATTTAAATAAATCCAGATTTTTATCATTACTCACTTGAACAAAAAAAATCTGACCATCACGGCTCATTTGACACCGTTCAGCGCGATAAAAGAATGGAATCTGAAATTGCAGTGAATGAAGGATGTTACAATTTGATAGAGACGTTTTTTTTTTTTTAAACCTTCACGAGCAGTGGTTCTCACAGCGGCGTAGCGTGGGTATCGGCCGCCCAGGGCGGAAGACGATTTAGCCGCCCTCTCATTTAGGTATTTCAATTTAATCTATACATTTTTGCCACCCTCTCATTTAGGTATTTCAATTTAATCTATACATTTTCGCCACCCTCTCATTTAGGTATTTCAATTTAATCTATACATTTTTGCTGCCCCCCCCCCCTAAAAAGTAATAAAAAGTGCCGCCCGGTGCGGACCGCACCCACCGCCCACCCCCCCCCCCCCCAGGTACGCCACTGGATTCTCAAAGTGGATACTGCCTATGTGTGCACTGAACTGATCCCCGTGGCCGTTAGAAGAGAACATATTAAAAAGACAAGAATTTATCTTTTTCATCTACGACATAGAAACTCATTTCAACAAATATGACTCAACGATTAGCGAAGTTTGAGAATATCTGTTTCAGAACACATAGTATGAAGTCTGTCACCTACTATTATTCCAATAATTTACCCAAGCAATCAGAACTGTCATTTATGGATAGAAAAACTAGGCTAGCGAATAGGGCCCTCATGTTCCGGGCCACCTTCCTTAAACAGCTTCTCATGGTCAAAAGGGCCCATTTCTTAACCAGCTTCTTATGGTCAAAGGGGCCCCATTCTTAACCAGCTTCTATCAAATATGACGCTATCAAGGCTAGTATCTTAAATGTGGAAAGAGTTTTCCTAAAGATTTGATCCTTAGTAAATTTAACAAGATTTACTGGAATTAAGCAATTCTCGTCTTTTCGTTGAGTTGTATGCAGCTCTCGATTATTATTTGTTTCTTATATATATCTTTATATATACATATATATATATATATATATATATATATATATATATATATATATATATATATATATTAGGGTGGCTCACTTTATAGTGGAAAAAAATAAAGTTGATTTTTTATTATGAGCATTTTAGTTTTCTGGTTCACTGCGATTTAAAACATGTATATACCAAATTTCACAGCATTTGGGCTCCGATAAATACTGCCTCAGTGCACTTGTTATCTCGTGTTTAATGGTATTCGGCAGTTGCATTAAATTAAAATTTTGCAAGGTTTAAAATGCTGTTTTTTTTTAGATACAAATAACAATTATATTACACAGTAGGAATTAAACAGTAAAATAATACTATTTACATGACACATTAACCTGACTATATTGCAGAGTAGTTCTAAGTACGCCATTCAAAATACACTTTAAAAGTTTTTTACTCTGTGCTTTCTGAGTCCTGAAGGTCTGCAAGTTGCAATCTCTTCAGCACAGTTGATTTTTTTGCGTCTGGAAACTCTTTGTGATGCTGTTCAACAATTTGGAGCAAGTACTGCTTTTCCTCCTCTGATTTGATGAGAGATGAGTTGAATGATGACGCCAGTGCTATTCCCCGCTCGGCACAGTCATTGACAACTTTCAAGGAAGAGACCACTGATGTTGCCTTCTGAAAGGATGGAGTTTGTTACCAGGTGAAAGCATCAGTCATGAGAAAATATGTGGGAAGCAGAAGACCATTAAAGAAGAGCAGCGATGACGAGGTCATAAAATCCTTTAATGTCACTTTATGAAGTGCTGAAGGATCATTTGTGCTGCGGATGCACCTTTCTTCTTTCTGATCATCAGAAGATTTCTCCATGAATTGCCTCAAGCAAGCAGCAAGGCTTTTTTTCTCATCCACTGAGACACGTTGAGAAAAGAGAACCAGGGGAATGAGTTCTGCATTAAGGTACCAGAGATGTCGGCCAATCGTTTTCAATGCAGTCTGAGAAATGAAGGGAGAAACATTCTTATAATCAATAAGAAACTTGATGAAATCCAGATCATTCAGAGGTGCGTCTGCTATAATGAAACACTGAATCAAAGCTTTAATGTAAACCGAGGATGCAAAGATACCAAATTCTGCAATTGATCTGTCTTCAGGCTTAGTCAGCTTGAAATGATGACGGAAGAGATAAATTTTCATGATGTAGATTATTTTAGACATCCACCTTGGATGGTGATAAGCTCCTGGAACACGAAAACGCACCCAAAACGCGGGGGGCGGGGGTGGGGATGGGGGAAATTTCTCACAGGATGATAAGTCAGAAGTTCTTTGTAATATTCACGTTGTCTTTCATTTGGAGGATATTTGAACAAAATGTGATGACTTCTTCTTTTAATGGCTTGAGATTTTGCTTCCGTCGAACATCATGGCATATACTAAATTCTGCCTGTCTTATTTTAAGCCAAAACGTCTTAAAGCGCTTGAATATCAGCACATCCGGTCCAGTTGTACTACCCCCAAATGTCTCATTGAAGACGGCTTGTTTGTAAACATACCATTGGCCAGTAGGCTCAATTAGGGGAAGTACCTAGCTCCATAAACATTGACATGTCCACTGGACAGTATACAAGCAAAGAAATAGGTCATGAAAAAATAGTAACAACTGACTGCCAGACGACTGTGTTTGTAAACATACCATTGGTCAGTAGGTTCAATTGGGGGAAGTACCTAGCTCAATAAACAGGAGTTGTGTCAACTTCTTTGCCAGTTAAATGAACAACACTTTCCGACCTGGTGGTCATAACTAAATGAATGATATTTATATAGCCGCAACATTTGATCTTATAACACTTGATTTTTATAACTAAAATGAAATGCACTGGTGAGGCTGGCTATTTGTATGAAAATCAAAATTTCTAGAGTTTTCTAAAATTTCCCGGAACCTTTTCAAGTTTTGGACGTTTTTCTAGAAGCTTCTAGAACCTTCTCGAGATTTCATAGAACCTTCTAGAATGTTATAGATTTTTTTTTGAAACTTTCCATAACCTTCTAGCATTTTCTATGTGCTTTATATATACATACTTTCAAAATTCATTCAAAATTATTTAAAATTTCAGTGTCGATGAGGCAGTACTAAATAAAGTCATATATTCATGAAATCTTTTCTGTGCCGTTTTGAAGTCAAAGGAAACACAAAAAACAAAATGCTCCAAAAATATGACAAAAAGTTTTTTGGGCCACCCTAATATATAAACTTTTTATTTTACTTTCATCCACCTAATCTCGGTCAACAGACGAAAGTGATGTGTTTATAGTATTTAGCATTTTTGACTATTTATAAACTTTGAATGCGACTCTCGAACCAAATTGTTTTAGAAGCAAATAACTGCCTAGAAAATGACAAACTCATGATTGGCGATCCGCGGTTTTTCGTCAATGCTTAGCGACGGTGTCTGTAACACTGTCCATCTGTCTATTGTTTCAGAGAAGCTGACATTCACTCCGTGCTAGCAATGCCATTCATTAGGATGCTGCAGTTAAATATTTAACTTGGGCTTGTTATATCGTTATCATCATTACTGCGACCCGCATGTAAGTCGAAAGGGGGACGTCATAAGCTGAGACCATAAATCGCGGAGGGTTGTCGGCCTTTCATCGTGGGGGAGGGGGGACGGCATCGTATTAACACGAGAACGGACACTTACATAGTCACAGCACTAACATTTGGCTACATGCCAACTTTTGTTTTCCCAAATGGTGTTGCCACACGTGGTAACTTGTAGAGATTCTATATGAATGGAGAAATTCGTCATCGTTTTGAATATTCTCGACGGGGGCCGTTCTTATTGATAGGAAAATTATGCGAACTCTTAGGCACCCACCCCTTCCCACCCCACTGCCAAAAAAAAGATCCCTTTAGTACTCATCCCTAGAGCCGATCTCACGTTTCGAGAGGCGCAAAGGCAAAGTTACATTTGAAAACACAAGGTTTCCTTGCAAATCTTAGGTTTTTAATCATCTTTGACAACAGAAACATTTGGGGACCCCCAAAGGAACTTTTGGGGCACAAAGCAAAGTTACGTAGTGCTGGTGGGGGGAGCAAAAGAACGTTAAAGACCCGAGTGAAAAACCGCTGTCGGGGTCACTGCATGTCAAATTCTGATAACAGGATTCCTTCTGAGCCACCCCCCCCCCCCCCACCCACTGTTAAGACATTTTAGGAAACGATAAAAAATTCCCAACAGAAGTGGGGTCTTCCAGGCAGCCGCCTAGTTTGACTTATTAAATAACGGCTCCTCTCATTTCTATTCCAATAGTATTTGATGCTTTCAGTGCCCCGACATTACTTTTGTCTAGGACCCCTCAAACCCCCCTCTCCCAAAAAAATGCCCGTTTACGTCTCTTGTCCTAATTACTGTCGCCGTTCATCACAAGTCGAGATTATATTCCTTTCCTAGTGATTAGAAAACTTTACATTGTCCAAAATAAATAAAATGTAAATGAGTCTAGCAGCCTGCTGATCTTAGATTACACAAGTAAAAAGTAAGATTACACTCACAAACAAAAGTACAAAAGATGAAACATAAAACGAAAGTAAAAAAAATGTTTGGTATTCATTATTGTAAAAGTTTTGAAAAAGTTTTCATTGTAAAGGTGATTACAATGTACTCTGAATTTTTTTTGTTCAGCAATAAATAACATAATGCAATAATTGTAAAAATCTTTTCAGAATGTAGCTATAGGTATATATTTTTATAAGTAACACAATATCAACATCAGCGCCACCAAGTGACGTTTTCTCAACATCAACATCACCAAGTAACAGGCTCTTTCAACATCAGCACCACCAAGTAACATGTTCTTAACATCAGCATCACCAAGTAAAAGGCTCTTTCAACATCAGCGCCACAAAGTCAACTCAATATCAACATCAGCGCCACCAAGTAACATGATCTCAACATCAGCTCCACAAAGTAACAGGCTCTCTCTCTCTCAACATCTACGCCACACAATAACTGACTGGCTGTCAACTTCAGCGCCACCAAGTAACATGATCTCAACATCAGCTCCACAAAGTAACAGGCTCTCTCTCTCTCTCTCAACATCTACGCCACACAATAACTGACTGGCTGTCAACTTCAGCGCCACCAAGTAACATGATCTCAACATCAGCTCCACAAAGTAACAGGCTCTCTCTCTCTCTCAACATCTACGCCACACAATAACTGACTGGCTGTCAACATCAGCGCCACCAAGTAACATGATCTCAACATCAGCTCCACAAAGTAACAGGCTCTCTCTCTCTCAACATCTACGCCACACAATAACTGACTGGCTGTCAACTTCAGCGCCACCAAGTAACATGATCTCAACATCAGCTCCACAAAGTAACAGGCTCTCTCTCTCTCAACATCTACGCCACACAATAACTGACTGGCTGTCAACTTAAGCGCCACCAAGTAACATGATCTCAACATCAGCTCCACAAAGTAACAGGCTCTCTCTCTCTCTCTCAACATCTACGCCACACAATAACTGACTGGCTGTCAACTTCAGCGCCACCAAGTAACATGATCTCAACATCAGCTCCACAAAGTAACAGGCTCTCTCTCTCGCTCAACATCTACGCCACACAATAACTGACTGGCTGTCAACTTCAGCGCCACCAAGTAACATGATCTCAACATCAGCTCCACAAAGTAACAGGCTCTCTCTCTCTCAACATCTACGCCACACAATAACTGACTGCCTGTCAACTTAAGCGCCACCAAGTAACATGATCTCAACATCAGCTCCACAAAGTAACAGGCTCTCTCTCTCTCAACATCTACGCCACACAATAACTGACTGGCTGTCAACTTCAGCGCCACCAAGTAACATGATCTCAACATCAGCTCCACAAAGTAACAGGCTCTCTCTCTATCTCAACATCTACGCCACACAATAACTGACTGGCTGTCAACTTCAGCGCCACCAAGTAACATGATCTCAACATCAGCTCCACAAAGTAACAGGCTCTCTCTCTCTCTCAACATCTACGCCACACAATAACTGACTGGCTGTCAACTTCAGCGCCACCAAGTAACATGATCTCAACATCAGCTCCACAAAGTAACAGGCTCTCTCTCTCAACATCTACGCCACACAATAACTGACTGGCTGTCAACTTAAGCGCCACCAAGTAACATGATCTCAACATCAGCTCCACAAAGTAACAGGCTCTCTCTCTCTCAACATCTACGCCACACAATAACTGACTGGCTGTCAACTTCAGCGCCACCAAGTAACATGATCTCAACATCAGCTCCACAAAGTAACAGGCTCTCTCTCTCTCTCAACATCTACGCCACACAATAACTGACTGGCTGTCAACTTAAGCGCCACCAAGTAACATGATCTCAACATCAGCTCCACAAAGTAACAGGCTCTCTCTCTCTCAACATCTACGCCACACAATAACTGACTGGCTGTCAACTTCAGCGCCACCAAGTAACATGTTCTCAACTTCAGCGCCACCAAGTAACATGTTCTCAACTTCAGCGCCACCAAGTAACATGTTCTCAACTTCAGCGCCACCAAGTAACATGTTCTCAAAACTGAACAAGCTGAAGAACTCTCTCAATCATTTATTACACCAACAAAACGCGACACTTTTTTTTTTAACACTGCCCGGGGGCAGTAAATTTCTGGACACGGTAAACGTTTGACCATCTTCTCCTTCACTGGGTCAATCACACGGTCGGTCAGTTCTGGCTGGTGATCTGTCACATCGCTATCGCACCCCTTCCCCCCCTCCCGTCCATCCACTTTCGCCTCTCCTCTAGCCTGCTTATTATACATTTATTTACTCACCCTGTTCACCGCACCACCGCCCGTATTAAGCTGCTCAGCCTGGCGTGCATAAAATGTGCTGGGGCATGAAGTTGATTTGACGGGGGTGGGGGGGGGAGGGGGGGCAGAGCTACGCGTTTATCAAGGGTCCTCAAATCTTTTTGTAGTTATTCTCACGTTCAGAGAAACTTTTTCCAAAACTTTTTTTTTGCGTCAGAAGATGAGACTGTACTCAACCAATCAAGAGCAGTTGATCGGAGACCTGGTTTAGTGGGAATGGCTTAACGGGGGATAAGTTGATGAACCCCCCACCCCCAATCCCCACCCACACATTCCTGTCACGGGGGATACTCCAAAAAAATGAGATGATCTGGATGTTTGCCGTCAGTTTCTCTCTCTCTCTCTCTTTCTCTCTCTCTCTCTCTCTTTCTCTCTCTTTTTCTTTTTTCTATCTCTGTGTCGGGGGTGGAGGGGGGGGGTTGATAAAAATGTTGATATAAATTTGCTCCTCACCCCCATACGGCAAGTCCATCAAGGGGGTGGGTGTTACCGTGGGTGTAAAATCGATCGATAGTTTTGAGAGTATCGGATTAATCGCTAGCGCGTCATAGCTCCCCTGTGAGTGTCCGCATGTCCATTTGCGTCATTGACATTTTTTTTTGTTTTGTTTTAAAAACCTTGACTCAACATGATTTCATAGATTTGTCTGTAGAGACCTCATCCCACCGCCACGCCACGCCACGCCCCCCCCCCCCGCCGGTCTCTTTAAGCCCAAATGCTAACACAAAAACGAGGTTGAATAAATAAACCTCTTTTGTTTATTGAGGAGGAGGAAGGGGATGGGGGGGGGGGTGGGGGGCTATACATTTAGCTTTGGAGCTTATTGTCTTAAGAACTGTCCAAGTGACTCGACAGGATCCAGGCCGTTGACATGGTGCACGTTACGCGTTCGATACCCAACGGCACTGGTGCCCTTCGTGGTGGCCCTAATGCAGCCTTGGGCAAACTAAGGCCACACATTGGGGGTCACGAAACTCATTCATTTGCTATTTTATCAGACCCGTGCTTCACTATCCTCCGCTAGTTCTAATCAATTGACGTCATTATTGCAGTCGTTTATATAGGGTGAAATGAAAACCAAACCCACCATCAGTTCTTGGTCCGATCCTTCCTTCAAATTTAAGAACTTGATGCGCCTGGTGACGTAAATATTATGCCCCGCCCTTGTTCTTAAGGCCACTGTGGTCTCGGTGAGGACGTTGATATAAGGCCCTGAATAAAAAAACAAGCAATCTAAGCCTGTTCCATTCTGGACGCAGGACGTGTTAGCGCATTTTCGTATTATGTATCAGTACGTATGCTATCTTTCAGTAAATATTTGTAAATTTTGGAAATGTTTACAAATTCAATTGTGTAATGCATATATCTGAAAAAAGATATTAAAAAGACGTTTCTTTATAATTGAAAACAAAATTATTTTCTCTTAAATCTAACTACAAGTGGTTTGTGGTCACTGAAATAGGACTCATAATTGAAACATTCTAAATTGTAGTCATTTAATCGTCCGAAAACTCCGTCAATTGTTGTTTGATAAATTGTTGTTGCCAATCTTGGTGAAAGTAGTTCAATGTTGAAGTTTGTTTCGAAAAAGTTTTCAATTTCTGCCCCGGGCTCTTTGAAATCTTGATTGAAGTCCCCATAAATGATGACGTTTGGTTGATTGAGTTGTGCTGCAAAGTTGTCATTGAAGAAATCTTTTACAAACCGATTGTTTATTGCAGGGTTTTTGTATACGTTGATAATAACAATGTTATCTACCATACACGATGTTGCTTCGATGTGCTGATGTTGACCAGATTTTTTATATAAAGTACGGGAAGAAAGTCATGTTGAATAACTGTTACAAAAATAAATAATGATTACGCCCCTTTGATTAGCTTTTATTATTTATATTTAAAATATAAGCAAAACGGTGCATAAAAAAACTCTTATATTTTGGCCCTGAGAGGTCAAATCGCAAAATAGACTTTTGATGTACACTTGGCAGGCCAAGACCTATACAATGATATATACATCATGGGTCTATAACTTATGGTTGCTGAGATATAGGGCGGTCCATTATTAATATAGCTTATATAGTGAAAAACGGTACTTTATAAGGCCCCTTTTACGGCCCTGAGAGGTCAGATCGCGAAATGGAAAAAGTCATTTCTTGGCAGGCCAAGACCTACAAAATGATATATACATCATGGGTCTAGGACTTATGGTTGTTGAGATCTAGGGTGATGACGGACGGACAGACAAACAGACAGACAGACAGACAGACAGACAAAACGGGGACAATAGAGCATTTTTTTTTCGAAAATGCTCTAAAAACTGTCCCCACGTATAGCTCATCTTTATAGGCTCATTATAGGATGAAGGGAAGAGGGGGTAGTCAGAATAAGTCAGCATAGGGTAGTGTTGTTTTAGTCCCAGGTCATATTTTAGTTTCAGTTTTTATTTCGTTTTTTCTGTAATAATTTCAGTTTTCGTCTAGTTTTAGTCTTTGTTGCTAATTTTAGTTTTAGTTTTAGTTCTCGTTGACGAAAAGTCAACATTTTCGTCAACGAAGGTTTTAGTTTTAGTTTTCGTGAACGAAAGCAACACTATATTTTAGTTTCAGTTTTTATTTCGTTTTTTCTGTAATAATTTCAGTTTTCGTCTAGTTTTAGTCTTGCTGCTAATTTTAGTTTTAGTTTTCGTCAACGAAGGTTTTAGTTTTAGTTTTCGTCAACGAAAACAACACTAGCATAGGGTGACACCAACCCCCTTCATAGAGCCGCCACTGATGTAGAAAGAGCCTGATAACTGTCCAAATATTGGTACTTGATGAAGGAATGCTACTAGGGCCTTAGGTTTACGCCCATTCGACATTTCATCTCCCACCGGGGCATTGAATGTCAATTAAATTACTTTACCCGATGACTTTCTTTTCTTACTCGTGATTCTGTCACTGTCTATATTTCACTGATTCTGTCACTGTCTATATTTCACTGATTCTGTCTCTGTCTATATTTCACTGATTCTATCACTGTCAATATTTCACTGATTCTGTCACTGTCAATATTTCACTGATTCTGTCACTTTCAATATTTCACTGATTCTGTCACTGTCAATATTTCACTGATTCTGTCAACATCTATATTTCACCGATTCTGACATTGCATTAGTCTAACCTGGCCATCCCTGGGTTATAGTATGTTTACATGTTACTATGTTAATGTCACAAAGGCATTGTCCAACTGTTTCATTCTATCTCTCTTAATGACAATGAGGTCTTATTTTCAGGGATGTAGTACTGTTTTATATTGTAAACGAACTGAATTTTTAAACTGTGTGTGGGGGGGGGGTAGTACTTGCAGTACTGACTTAAAAATGTTGAGTAGTACTTCATGGAAAGTCGAGCGATTTCTTAAGTAGCTAGATTTGAGTAAGATGATAGAGCCGTCCACTTGTACCATGCTGCTAAGACGTGGAGTGGAAATAGGACAGTGCATGAGAACAACAACAACAACAAAAAGAGCTGGCAGTTCCACCACCATCGGTTTCTATTCAATGGCTCAAACTCACTTCATCCGAACAACGTCTGCTCTCACAATAGATTCATTTCTGAGACTGTTTCTTTCTTTCTATCCCACATTATCAAGGGCCGCAGGTGTGTTACGTTGTTTACATTCCTCTTATCAATCACATCGACACTTCACAGGTAAAACTAAAAGGCGCATTGTCTTTCTTTGATCTTTTACTGAAAACTGCAAAAAAAAAACAAAAAAAAAAACAACAAAATAAAATAAAGTCTCTGGTAGTCTAACATCCGATCCTACAGATTTATGAGCATAAACATTTTTTTTTTTAAATTTTGTTCAAATGTTGTGGAGTTCATGTAGTTTCTTTTGTGTGTAAGTGGTGGAGTTCATGTAGTTTCTTGTGTTCATTTTTGGTTGTTATCAGATTAATGAATGCGTTAAGACTTTGTTAAAATTAACCCATTTCTACAATGATATTCTTGACCACAGCCACTGCGTCCATCACGCGGACATCAGGAAACTCCTAATTCGAACTTGTCACTGATTATTTCATGGAGGATGCTCCCAATCAGAACTCTTGCTTTCAATAGAGTACTTTTTATTGCAGGGCCTATATATATATATATATATATATATATATATATATATACATTGTTCTCTGTGTCTGCTGTATGTTTCGGTTGTAATTTATTTCTAGCGCACAAGGTGGCGACTAGAGCCATCACACCATGACCCACCCCCTGTGATGGTAGTTTTGTGGTAGATCCCACACCCAAGACTTTCTGCTCAGCAATATGAAACACAGAACATACAATAAAATCCCAACAACAAACAAAGTCATGGCAGCCGCTAGCTGATCTTGCCCCCCCCCCCTGATAATCTACAACAGATGGGGATTTACTCTTTTCAAACACATCCATAAATTTCCAAGCCAAATTTTATAGCGAATTACTGAACCCGACTAGTGGGACGGATGGCCGAGTGGTGTAGATACTGAGAGTCCTGGGTTCGATCCTCGGTGTGGCCCATGGAATTTTTCCAGGTGAAATTCAGTACAAAGTTGTCCCACAAGTCCACCCAGCTTTAAATGGGTACCTGACTTTAAGTTGCGGAAGTAAAGGCGGCTGGGCCTTGTGCTAACCACTCAACCCCATCATAGGCCGAGGTTATAGAAACAGATGAATTCTACACTTCATCTGCCCCGATGGCCCGCTAGGGTTAAGGGAACTTTACTTTTTTTTGTCACTGAACCCGACTGCCCCCCCCCTTCCCATAGTAAAGACATAGGACTGATATTTTTCGGGGCTTGCACCGTCTTTTGCGGTGTACAATTAATTTTGTTGATTTGAACTATGACCCGTATTTTGAAGCGTTTCCTTTCACTTCGATCAGCTCCGTGCCTAGTAACTGCGTCCATTTTCAACACTCACCCCTTCCCAACCCTATTCCCCACCAACTCCTTTTCCCCTGCCCTCAGCACACCTTCCCGCCATTAAGGGGAGAAAACACTTGATCGGTAATCTCGCAGACGATCACTCTTTTGAGCAGACGATCGGTTTCCCTCAGTAGAGAAGTAAACACACAGGGCTGTTAGATGTCACTTCCTTGTTCTCAACGTAAGAAGGAGATCGCCGGCCCTGGTGTGGAGATAGGTTTGAAAGATTAGAGGGACCAATATGGCCGGACTTAATATGTGGGGCGACGTACGTTAATGTTTGATGCATAAAAAAAAAAGACGTTAGACCCATATTCCGTCCAAACCTTTGTAGAAGCAAATAACCGCTAGCTAAAAGAAATAAAATGTGTCAGTCAATAGCTTCTAAGGAAATGACACCAAAAATGTCTATCAATGGCCTCTAAAGAAATGACACAAAAAGCATCTATCAACAGTTGCTAAGGAAATGACACCAAATAGCATCTGTCAACAGTTGCTAAGGAAATGACACCAAATAGCATCTATCAACAATCAACAGTTACACTAAGGAAATGACACCAAATAGCATCTATCAACAGTTGCTAAGGAAATGACACCAAATAGCATCTATCAACAATAAACAGTTACATTAAGGAAATGACACCAAATAGCATTTATCAACAGTTGCTAAGGAAATGACACCAAATAGCATCTATCAACAGTTGCTAAGGAAATGACACCAAATAGCATCTATCAACAGTTGCTAAGGAAATGACACCAAATAGCATCTGTCAACAGTTGCTAAGGAAATGACACCAAATAGCATCTGTCAACAGTTGCTAAGGAAATGACACCAAATAGCATCTATCAACAATCAACAGTTACACTAAGGAAATGACACAAAATAGCATCTATCAACAGTTACACTAAGGAAATGACACCAAATAGCATCTATCAACAGTTGCTAAGGAAATGACACCAAATAGCATCTATCAACAGTTGCTATGGAAATGACACCAAATAGCATCTATCAGCAGTTGCTAAGGAAAGGACACCAAATAGCATCTATCAACAGTTGCTAAGGAAATGACACCAAATAGCATCTATCAACAGTTGCTATGGAAATGACACCAAATAGCATCTGTCAACAGTTGCTATGGAAATGACACCAAATAGCATCTGTCAACAGTTGCTAAGGAAATGACACCAAATAGCATCTGTCAACAGTTGCTAAGGAAATGACACCAAATAGCATCTATCAACAATCAACATTTACACTAAGGAAATGACACAAAATAGCATCTATCAACAGTTACACTAAGGAAATGACACCAAATAGCATCTATCAACAGTTGCTAAGGAAATGACACCAAATAGCATCTATCAACAGTTGCTATGGAAATGACACCAAATAGCATCTGTCAACAGTTGCTAAGGAAATGACACCAAATAGCATCTATCAACAATCAACAGTTACACTAAGGAAATGACACAAAATAGCATCTATCAACAGTTACACTAAGGAAATGACACCAAATAGCATCTATCAACAGTTGCCAAGGAAATGACACCAAATAGCATCTATCAACAGTTGCCAAGGAAATGACACCAAATAGCATCTATCAACAGTTGCTAAGGAAATGAAACCAAATAGCATCTATCAACAGTTGCAAAGGAAATGACACCATATAGCATCTATCGACAGTTGCTAAGGAAATGACACCAAATAGTATCTATCGACAGTTGCTAAGGAAATGACACCAAATAGCATCTATCAACAGTTGCTAAGGAAATGACACCAAATAGCATCTATCAACAGTTGCTAAGGAAATGACACCCATTAGTGTATATCAATAGCCGATGAGGGAAGGACACCATTCGTTTAACAGAAGCATTGAATTGATCGCCAGTGATGAAAGGCTTGTTAAGATGCCTCTGTGGGGGGTGGGGGTCCAAACATTGTCTGACAATTTTTGCTTGTGGCAGGTTGTATTAAGACCCTCGCATATTAGCTGGCCTTGAGGTGGTGTTGGAGGTGTGGGGGGGGGGAGGGAGGTGATGGGGCTATTAAGGTGAGTAACTTTGCTGGGTTAAGTTCTATCCATCAAGAGAATACATCTTAACATCAACCTATTCAATGACCTTTTTTGTTGTAACGACCTAACCAATGTATCTTTGTAATTACTGAGCCCTCTAGCCTAGCCCCCCCCCCCTGCCCCCACCCACCCTCTCCATCCCACACTAGCCCTACTTGATATATATTTGAGCACTGAACGACAGCATTGGAACTTGAAACTTAATCAAAACTACTCTCTCTCTCTCTCTCTCTCTCTCTCTCTCTCTCTCTCTCTGTCTCTCTTTCTCTCTGTCTCTCTCTCTCTTACAATAGGGGAATATATATATATATATATATATATATATATATATATATTTATATATATTCACATACAACAGGCTAGACATCCCTTAGACATTGATCGAGGTAATAATAATGGAAAACTAAATAAATTAAAAACAAGCAATTAAGCCTGTTCCATTCTGGACACAGGACGTGTTAGCGCATTTTCATGTTATGTATCAGTACGTTTGTTAGCTTTCAGTAAATATTTGTAAATTTTGGAAATGTTTATAAATTCAATTGTGTAATGCATATATCTGTAAAAAAAATATTATAAAGACGCTTCTTTATATTTGAAAAAAAATATATTTTCTCTTAAATCTAACTACAAGTGGTTTGTGGTTACTGAAATAGGACTCATAATTGAAAACATTCGAAATAGTAGTCATTTAATCGTCCGAAAACTCCGTCAATTGTTGCATAACTCTGATACTTTCAATTAAACTCAGAACACAAGCTTACTATTTCATTTGATGAGTTTCTTAATAAATCTTGGTGAAACTACGTGCTGCAGTATTTCGCACCAAAGGAATGGGTTATTGAACGTACAAGGTGTAGAATGGGGCTATATATATATAATATATAAGCCCCTTAGGAGCCCTGAAGCCCGGTCCTCAGAGGTCCTATCGCAAAATGAACTTTTGATGTACACATGGCAGGCCAAGACCTACAAAATGATATATACACCATGGGTCTAGGACTTATGGTTGCTGAGATGTAGTGCGCTCCTTTATTAATATAGCTTATATAGTAAAAAACGGTACTTTATAAGCCCCCCTTTACGGCCCTCAGAGGTCAGATCGCGAAATGAACTTTTGCTGCACACATGGCAGGCCAAGACCTACAAAATGATATATACATAATGAGTCTAGGACTTATGGTTGTTGAGATCTAGGGTGATGACGGACAGACAGACAGACAAAACAGGGACAATAGAGCATTTTTTTTCGAAAATGCTCTTAAAAACATACAACATTTACGCATGATTAAGTTGTATTGTATCCACATGATCCTGTCTCGGTAAAATTTAATTTAAAAAAAAAAAATAAAAACATTTATTTCAATGTTTACGTTTACTTGATAAGCGAACATTCTGAAATACTTAAAGTACATTATATTTTTTAATTGGGTTTGAGAGTTTAGCCAACTTCTCGACATCTAGAAATGAAAAATTAAAAAAAAATATATAAAAGGAACGTACTTTATAGACTATATAACCGTAATCGAATTTTTTTTAATCTGAAAGATGAATAGATAGATAGATAGATAGATAGATAGATAGATAGATAGATAGGTAGATAGAGAGATAGATAGATGTGTATGAAGGATGAGATAAAATCTCTTAGATCTTATTAACCACTAATGGGACGGTTTTTATGGTGCCCTTCTTTCATCCCAACCATAGCTGATAGTGCAATGGTCATGGAGGCACCACGGTAGTCATAGCGGGGACTTTAGCCAGGACCTGAAATATCCATTGGCCCTCACCGGAGATCGCACCAGGGACCTTCAGGTCGACAGTCGATTTTTTTTATCATAGATAGATTGAAAGACAAATATATGTTATATTGATAGATAGATGTTAAATTGTTATATTGATAGATAGATGTTAGAGTAATAGATATATAGATAAATTGATATATATATATATATATATTTAGAGTGATAGATAAATAGATGTTAGATTGATAGATAGATAGATATATTGATAGATAGCTAGATAGATAGAGAATAGATAGATAGATAGTCCTCTCTCGCTCCTTCGCGATTTCACATCACGGTTACAGTGCTAGACATAGTTGCCTTATGTCTGTTAAGAATATTTTACAGGTAAAAAAAGATCTAGCATCATAGTCACTTTGATCCGTTTAGTTAAAGCTCCGACCACCGTGTATCTCCCCCTCCTCCTTCCCCACCTCATAGGTCTCTGATCCTTTCACGTCGAGTGTTTCTAGTTCCAGGTCAAGGTCAAGTGACCACCATTGTAATTTCTTACACCAGCGTCGACAACTCCCAACCAATGTTTCCTCTTAGGTGTGATATGAAGTGAGCAAAAAATGTTGTCTCTGAGCGACATTTTGTTTTGAGGCCAAAATTTGTGAGCGATTTAAGCGATGTCGTCCGTCGGAGTGAGCGATCGTACGTATAGTATGAGCGACGCTCTGAATTCGAGTGAGCAATCGCTCACGCGCTCAGCTTAGAGGGAACATTGTTCCCAACCCTTTTCTTTTATATGTTTTGGTCCTAGGTGACCGTTTGACGGCTGAAGTAAAGAGCCGTAAATATTCTTTTGAAATTAACCATAGCTTCTATGTTTTTTTCACTTCTCAGAGCTACATTAACAACGATGGATACATAGCCACTCAAGGTAAGTGAACCTTTACAATAAATCTAAACTATAATAATTGAACCTTTACAATAAATCTAAACTATAATAAGTGAACCTTTACACTAAATCTAAACTATAATAAGTGAACCTTTACAATAAATCTACACTATAAAAAGTGAACCTTTACAATAAATCTAAACTATAAAAAGTGAACCTTTACAATACATCTAAACTAAAATAAGCGAACCTTTGAAGTAAAAGTAAACTATAATAAGTGAAGCTTTACAATAAATTTTAACTATAATAAGTGACCATTTAAAATAATTCTAATTGCATCTAATAATAATAAAAACAATCACTTGGCCACATGCACAATTCTAAAATAATTTAACCATGGAATGCTCTTTGCGAAATGCAAAATACTGGGTTTGTTAATTGCTTATTTCATGGATCCAGTCCCCCATTTAAGAAGACTCTATAGATTTATAGTCCCCATTACAGACCCTATACATGTACAGACCCATTATAGACCCCAAAAAATTCACAAACAGCTATTTAACTAACCTTGTAACAAAAATTCATAGCATAGTAAAATTCACTTCAAGAGAACTTAAAAGTTATGCTGTCATTCTCAATTACCGTAGGCTTAGAGTTTTAGTCCATTTTTTTTTGGTTGGTGCTAAAATGTCGTTTCGGTCTACGTCCAGTGTTTCAGTTTACATCCAATATATTAAATGCCGAATTAATCTAAAAAAATGTGTTTTTGGATGAGCATTTAGTAGTGCCTGGAAAGAAATTCATTGGATTCATATGGAATCAGAGAAGTTGATTCATTGATATTTTTATGCCCTACTCGGCATTTGTTCGATTGACTTAACAAGTGTTATTACGAAAAACGAAACATGACTGTAATTTATCTCCATTTATAGTTTCTTTTTGACCTACAATTTTAAAAGCGCTGATATTATTTTCTGCCAAACTCGTTCTCTCACTAACTTTCTCTCTCTCTCTCTCTCTCTTTCTCTCTCTCTCTCTCTACCTTTTTCTCTCTCTCGCTACCTCTCAAACTTTGTCACTCTACCTTTCTCTCTCTCTCTCTCTCTCTCTTTCTCTCTTCACACACACTCGCACGCACGCAATAAATCGACAGGATGTCGTTGACCTGGTGTTCATCTTGTCGCTACCCACTGTGCGATACTTCCAATGACCATTCAACAAACAAACTGCTTTACAAATTAGATTAACATTAAAATACCAGAGAACAGTTGGGGGTGTGGGAGTCGAGAAGTGTGGACAAATGAAAACTGCCGAGTATCAATCGGAAACCCCGTCCGAGTAATCTCCAGATAAGTAAAAATTAGAGATAGGACTATTCCAGAAATATTGATTCGAATCCGATTCTACCCTAAAACACCTATTCTTCATTCCGATTACCAACGTCATAGTTTCATTCAATAGTGACACAAATAAAAATCTAATTATAGCTTATTCTTTTCAAAAAAATGACCAGTGGTCAGTGCTCTGTATCTTTACATTTTGGTTTAAATATGTATATATATATATATATATATATATATATATATATATATATATATATATATATATAATATATATATATTCAGCTAAAGAATGAGGATTTCGTTTCACATAAAGAAAACTTTTACACAATTTTGCTTTTTAGTTTTTCTTGCTTCATAAATAAATAAACCAGACATTATTTTAACTAAAAAAACAAAAACAACCTCCGATTCCCGAAAAATACATGCGGGGGGGGGGGGGGTGGATGGCGGGGCAAAATCCGCCTATCAGGCAACAATGGATTGGAGTAAATGTGATGGATAACAGCGATAAGATTTTTTAAAGAATTCTCTTTCTATCTCAGAACATGTTACAACCGGGAATATAAAGCCAGTTGCCTGCTGGGTAGAGGAAAAAAAACAACCAAACTTGTAACTTAAACATTTGTGACTCTGTGTGTGTGTGTGCGTGCGTGCGTGTGTGTGCGTGTGCGCGTGCGTGTGTGTGTGTGTGTTTTGAATGATGGGATTACACACAAATTACTGGACAAAGATTTGAAATCATCGAGTAGGGCAAAAAGTGTTTTGCGGGGTACATTTTGCATCGGGCTGAGAACACCGGGTAAACATGCATGACTGTAACGAAAATAAGGGGAAATCATGACCGTGAAAAACAATTTATGCAAATTTTATTACTTTTGGTAGGGGGTGCTCAGTTTTATGAATATCCAAAAGTGCGGTAACAAGTAAAGTTTCCCTTAACCCTAACGGGGCCATCGGGGGCAGATGAAGTGTAGAATTCATCTGTTTCTATAACCTCGGCACAAGAAAGGATTGTGTGGTCAGCACAACGCCCAGCCGCCTTTTACTTTCCCAACTTAAAGTCAGGTGACCCATTTAAAGCTGGGTGGACTTGTGGGGAACGACTTTGAAACACATTTTGCCTGGACATCTCACCGCGGATCGAACCCAGGACTCTCAGGTCGACAGTCGAGTGTCTACACCACTCGGCCACCCGTCCCACTAAAAGGGCGGTACACAGATTACTAAAGTTTAGTAAACGCTGAAGTACAGCGTTGGTTTTTATTACACAAACGACACAATTAAGTTTTAGAGTAAAGAAAAATAATATTTACTAGCTGTACCCTTGCAAAACCTTTTGCATAGAGTTATATCGCCTTAGGCTTGATCGGTAGGCTAGGTTATTTTTTGGGTTTCGGGCAGATCCGATTTGTTCATGATTGTATTTTAAACTGGAATACCGTTGTATTATTTCTTTACTTTCGATTTGACGCAGAGCCCAAATCGCTATTATTTTATTAGATAATTATGTTTTTTTCCCTTGGAATATGAGACAATTCGTATTATTTTACAATCTTCTTCATTGAAATCTATGACATATGTTTGACCTCATAAAGTTGATATGAATATGGATAAGCCACTAGCTATGTTGCACGTGCCCACGCAAACATTTCAGCATAGACCAGGGGTGGGCAAACGTTTTGACACGCGCGCCACATTGGTTTCAATCTGAAAAGAGTGAAACATTCCGAAAAAAATATTAGAAATAGACACAATAGACACAATTTTAATGCTGTAGTTTATTTTTAGCTTAGTAACCTAAGTGAACTCTGTTTGTATTGAACAATTTACTTGGAAACCTTGAGTATCGACTGCTGAAGAACACCGCGATACTGACTGTTTACATTAAGATGTGAACTTCTACTCGATTATTTAATTCATTCGTTCATCTCTGTCCACAATTCGAGAGACACGGGATACCATTATATGGTAAGAAAAAACAACAACTGGACAATTACAGTGGAGGGGGGGAGTGTTCTGCTGCCCTGGTTGGTGTCACTCTGTAGTCATGAGATTGTTTCATTGTCCAGTCAGAATGTAACAGGAAAAGGGGAGGAGGGGGGGGGAAATCTGGGAAATGTCCGAGAGACTAGAGAAGAGAATGTCTTTCCGGGCAAGATAAGAATGAGTATCGTCAGAGCGATACCAGTCTAACGGAATTTCTGAGTATCGTCTGAGCGATACCAGTCTAACGGAATTTCTGAGTATCGTCAGAGCGATACCAGTCTAACGGAATTTCTGAGTATCGTCAGAGCGATACCAGTCTAAATGAATTTCTGAGTATTGCCAGAGCGATACCAGTCTAACGGAATTTCAGTAAGCCGTAAGAGTATCCATGTGGTAAATTATTATTTAGTTCTCTTGGTCTCTCAGAATGTGTTCTTCGCGGCTAGTTTAATTTTACTTGGCTCGTTCATAAATAGTTGTTCAGTGAAAACCAGAGCGATACTCTGCTCAGATCCACCCCTCTCTTTGATTCCCCCCCCAGGCCCCCCCCCATACTTTCAACCTATTCGTCTTTTATCTACTTTGACGCCCACACAGCCTGGCTCCAGGCGAAGTCAAGTTTATTATTATTATTATTTTCTTAGTCAGTAGTGATTGGTACAAAATAGGAAACGGCCGTCTGGTATTTTACCCTCCCCCCCCCCCCCCCCAACTTCTCACACTATTAGTAGCTCTGACGTCTTTGTCCTGATCTTCTTTTTAATATCTTTATTACTTTTTTTTAGAGCATTTTCGAAAAAAAATGCTCTATTGTCCCCGTTTTGTCTGTCTGTCCGTCATCACCCTAGATCTCAACAACCATAAGTCCTAGACTCATGATGTATATATCATTTTGTAGGTCTTGGCCTGCCATGTGTGCAGCAAAAGTTCATTTCGCGATCTGACCTCTGAGGGCCGTAAAGGGGGGCTTATAAAGTACCGTTTTTTACTATATAAGCTATATTAATAAAGGAGCGCACTACATCTCAGCAACCATAAGTCCTAGACCCATGGTGTATATATCATTTTGTAGGTCTTGGCCTGCCATGTGTACATCTGTTACGTTAAGAATTCACCCCCTCCCTTTTGCACACGCACCTCCCGCCAGTAGCGAGTGACCCATCAGTTGACCTACATCTAGAATTTACCCTCCCCTCCCCGTTTCCACCTCCACTGCCAATTTAAATTTACCCCGCCAATACGGACCCTCTCGCTTCTCATCAGTTGACCATGGAATGTAACGCAAGGCCATGGATATGTTACGTCAAGAATTCACCGCACCTCCCCCCCCCCATGTAACGGGTCAAACTTAACCCCCGCAGTGCTAGCCCACGCCACACACACACCTCCTCCGAAGGTAAAACGCTACTGTCAAACTTAACCCCTTCCATACTAGTATCAACTGTCCCAATCGCACCTCCCGCCAGTGGCGACGCCATTTGAAAGTTGTTTCTATCAGCTCTCGCTGCCTTTGCACACGGATTACCTACTGTTACCCGTACCCTAATGACTCATGCTAGATGTCCCACCTCCCCGCCCACGCACGGACTAAGTCCCCCCCCCCCTTTGCACACGGATTATCTACCGTCCCACTCGCACCCCGCCAGCCTTTATAAAGTGAACGGAGAATGTATCTCGAGAGAAGGGCAGCCCTCAGAGAGAGTGGGGAGTCGGCACCACATACTTAAGACGGAGGGCGGCCCAGTAGACTTAGGGAAGTTTATAGGATATATTATACTTAGAGTAGACTTGGACTGTAGACTTGTAAAATATTATCGTAGCACATTAAATAAGTGTTGTAAAGTACACGCCTAAGAGTTGTGTTGTTATATGCTAGTACCTATACCAGTGAGTAGAGTCAAAGATTTGGTAATTAAGTTAAATTACCTGGCGAGCCTGCTATACATAGATAAATATTAAAATACTGAACGCCACATTTGGGCGGGAGGTGCGTGTGCAAAAGGGGGGGTGAATTCTTAACGTAACAACATCAAAAGTTCATTTCGCGATCTGACCTCTGAGGGCCGTAAAAGGGGGCTTATAAAGTACCGTTTTTAGAGCATTTTCGAAAAAAAATGCTCTATTGTCCCCGTTTTGTCTGTCTGTCTGTCTGTCTGTCCGTCATCACCCTAGATCTCAACAACCATAAGTCCTAGACCCATGATGTATATATCATTTTGTAGGTCTTGGCCTGCCATGTGTGCAGCAAAAGTTCATTTCGCGATCTGACCTCTGAGGGCCGTAAAGGGGGGCTTATAAGTACCGTTTTTACTATATAAGCTATATTAATAAAGGAGCGCCCTATATCTCAGCAACCATAAGTTTTAGACCCATGATGTATATATCATTTTGTAGGTCTTGGCCTGCCATGTGTACATCAAAAGTTTTTTTCGCGATAGGACCTCTGAGGACCGGGCTTCAGGGCTCCTAAGGGGCTTATATATATATATATAATATAGCCCCATTCTACACCTTGTACGTTCAATAACCCATTCATTTGGTGCGAAATACTGCAGCACGTAGTTTCACCAAGATTTATTAAGAAACTCATCAAATGAAATAGTAAGTTTGTGTTCTGAGTTTAATCGAAAGTATCAGAACTATGCAACAATTGACGGAGTTTTCGGACGATTAAATGACTACAATTTCGAATGTTTTCAATTATGAGTCCTATTTCAGTAACCACAAACCACTTGTAGTTAGATTTAAGAGAAAATAATTTTTTTTCAAATATAAAGAAACGTCTTTATAATATTTTTTTTACAGATATATGCATTACACATCTGAATTTATAAACATTTCCGAAATTTACAAATATTTACTGAAAGCTAACAAACGTACTGATACATAACATGAAAATGCGCTAACACGTCCTGTGTCCAGAATGGAACAGGCTTAATTGCTTGTTTTTATTAATACACGTTAAAAGTATAAGTCAGAACACATAACATCCAACAGCGTTTTGATGTAAAAAAAAATGACTTCCACTACCGTATTAGTTAGGTGGACGTATGGTCGTGTGGTAAAGCACTCTACTGTCGTCCTAAAGGTCACTGGTTCGATCTTCGGTAAGGATCAATGGATGTCTCAGGTCATGACTAAAGTCCCCACTATGTCTCCCGTGGTGCCTCCATGGCAATCGCACTATCGGCTATGGTGGGGATGAAAGAAGATCACTGCAAAAAACCGTCCCATTAGTGGTTTATAGGATCTAAGAGATTGCATCTCATCCTTACAGGGACTTCACACATACACCGTATTAGTTTGAATGGTTTTGGTGTGTAGTTTATACAGTATCTACGCATGCGCAATGAAGATTCGGGTGGACGGATGACCGAGAGTTGTAGAGCGCTTGACTGTTGACCTGAGTCCCCGGGTTCGATCCTCGATGAGAACGGGGGGCGGGGCATGTTTCCAGGGGGGAAACCTGGTGAGGAGGCAAAATGAGCTCTAGTTTACAGTTAAACTCTAATGACTCACTTTGACACTTCTTCGAAATTCGGTACATCATTCAGTTTTGTGCACTGTACTTACGTGTCGGATAACCGTTTTCAACTTTGATTCCATTTTATGCTCTTATACAACATTTTAATTTCTGGCTCTTCAGTGTTCATTCTTCCAATTCGCTTTGGTTAGAGGATAGCTTTATACAACATTTTAATTTCTGGCTCGTCAGTGTTGATTCTTCCAACTCCCTTTTATACTCTTATACAACATTTTAAATTTATGGCTCGTCAATACTCATTCTTCCAACTCCCTTTGCTTATTTAGAAAAAGCTTTGTTATCCCATTAAGGATAATTTATCCTAGGTCACCAACACACGGTTCTACAGTAAGGACATTCTACAGATTATGTAAATGATTAAGTGATTAATATAACAAAACAAAAATAATAGTGTTTTTTTTTAATTCAGGGCCTATGCTGGGAACTGTAGAAGATTTCTGGAGCATGGTTTGGTCAGAGAATAGCCGTTTGATAGCCATGATGTGCAGGCTAGTTGAGAAATGCCAGGTAAGGCCACATGGAAATTTAGTCATAGTTTAAGTCGAGTGTTCATTCATTCTGCCCTTTACGGCATTTAAGTCCAAGCGATGGACTAGTTGAGTCAACATTTTTTGCATGTGGTTGAAAGACATATCTGAGACTCGTCAATCAGAGTGGCTTTGTGCTTTGTACTCTGTGCTTTGTGCTTTGTACTTTGTATTTGTGCTTTGTGCTTTGTATTCTGTCTTATCACATATTTTACGTGTTTTACAGAATCAAAGTTATAAATACTGGCCGGAAGTAGGGGAATGTCTGGATGTAGATGACGTCATCATCAAAACAGACCTGGAGGATGACAGGGGAACGCACGTCATTAGGAAAATTGGATTACGTCACATGAAGGTAAACAAAAATTGCATAAAAAAAACCAACAACATTTTCCTTTGGCCCTTAAAGTAAAACTTATAACCAAAATGCTAACTATTTGTTCCAAAGTGTGTCAAATATATTATTCTTTAACAATAATGTTATTGTCCATATCAATATGGTTTGTTTATCTACTGATGCTGCAAAACTCTAATGGGGGGGGGGAGAAGGAAGGAAGTGGCCTTCAGACGTCCCTCCCTTGGCTGATAGTGCAATGGCCATGGAGGCACTATGGAGGACTGGGCACGCTGAGGGGGGGGGTGGTTAAACCCGTTGTTTACGGAATGCATATCGGACTTAACCTAAGCGCCACCGAGTGAAACTTAACAACTTGAAAATGGCTAAATGTTCCTATGTTCAGTAACTTCAGTTACGTAAATACCAACCACTTACACAAAAATTCGTGAGCACACACACACACACACACACTCATAAATAAACCGTTCTTTTATTTCTCTCAATTTCAACACAAGGAATGAAAAAAAAATCAACAAATACAGCAACAACAAAAACAAAAACAAAAATAAAAACTAAAATCAAACAATGATGTGCTGCTGTAAGATACCAGGCACACGTACATAGATATGACATTATTGCAGAGATAGGTCTTTGACTTTCATTGTGTGCTCTGGCGAATATCAATCAAAGGTATGATATTGATCTATAGACAAACGCTATGGAAACATTACGGTGTATGTTTATACAAGATCAATCTCTTTGTTGATTTTTTTTTATTGGATTCCTGAAGGAATTTTTAAAACGTGTTTTTTTTTAAATCTCTGAAAGTAAAGAATATTACTAACTAAAAGTAAAGGATGTTATAAAGTAAGAGTAAGGATGTTATTAAGTCCAAATAAAGAATGTTACTAAGTAAAAATTAAAGCACGTTACAAAGTAAAGGCAGTGAATGCTACAAAGTGAAGTTAAAGAATGTTACAAAGGGAGGGTAAAGAATGTTACAAAGCGAGGGTAAAGAATGTTATATAGTAAAGGTGAAGAATGTAACAAAGTGAAGGTGAAGGATACTACAAAGTTAAATTAAAGAATGTTACAACGCTAGGATAAAGAATGTTACAAAGCGAGGGTAAAGAATGTAATAAAATTGTGTTATCCACGTGAGCTTGCGGCCTATTAACCGAACTGTTATCATTTGACTTATTCCTTTTTTGTAGACAGGTGAACGCCGTGACGTCATCCACCTGCAGTTCCTGTCGTGGCCGGACCATTCCCTGCCATGCCTGCCAACTTTCCTGAGGTTTTGGAAAACTTTCAGAAGATTCAGGAGTCCAAGCTCTGGACCTCCCATCATTCACTGCGGGTATGTGACGTATGTAGTGTGTAGTAATGTGATGGCCGGTGTGTTAGAGCTCATGACAGTAGAACCGGTTTCCTAAATGATTGGATTTTTCTAGGTTGCTGGTGGCGCCCCTAAGCACAGGCGGCTTGAAAATGGGCGCCATTTAAGGGTGGGCAACATTTTCAATCGCGGGCCGTAAGAGGTCATTACATTTTTATAGAAGGATCGGACTGATACAGGATGACTGGAATGTAAATTATAATTATTTTAAATAAAATGTAAAACTTCATTGACGTTAAATAGGGAGGGGGAGCGGAGAGCGTACCAATTAAAACAGCTAAATGGCCCGTACTCGGACCGCGTGCCGAGGTTTGCACAAGGCTATTAATGGCAAGTAAAGGCATTTGGGTATTGTGAAAGTCACACTATTCTGTTGTGTGATTTGGCGTCCATCTTCCACACCCCAAATCTCTATCACACACAAACAGACAAAGAACTATCTAAGTTAAATTTTGCACAACTTCAAAATAAATATATACATGCAAAAAAAAAATGGCGAATGATAATGGCACGATTTGTATTGAAGAGCGGGTTAGTTTCAAACTTAAAAAAAAACGGTTTATTTTCGTTCTTCAAGATATGAATCAGTTAATGAACCCTGTCCTTACGGTGGTTGACCTATTATTTTTATTTATTTATTTATAACCTGACACCGCCCTGTCTTTTAATTACTTCCATCGACTTCATTCTTTGGTTGTTTTTTTTTTTTACGAAATAATCATAAAACATAAAAAAAAGAAAAAAAATCACTGTGGACTTTATTGTTACGATTCGCCGAAAAGGTCGCTGGACGAATACACAAGTGCTGGACATGAGAATTTAACATCTAGATTGCATTTTGTTGTTATTGTTTCTGATTCTTGGCATAATTCAATAATATTCACCCCGCCCCCACCTAAACCTCCCCCCCCCCCTTTCTCCAACCAGCAACGGATCACAAAGGACAGGATTGCTCATAGCACTGGACAGCCTGTTCACGCAGTGGGAAGTGACGTCGTCTGTTGACGTGGTGAACTGCGTCGCGCGCATGCGCGAGGACAGATTGGGATTTTTCTTAACTGAGGTAGGAATCCAAACTTTAAAAAAAAAATAACAAACATCCAAACTAACAAAACATGCATCTATATAATTAAAACAAAAAATAAAATACATGTATGTGGTAATTATGTATAACTTAATTCCTCAAAATACTTGGAAAGCAAAGGGCCTCTGCAGCCACTCTCCAGCGCACTCTGTTTTGGGAGGCCTTTTTTCAATCCCCCTGCTCCCCCCCCCCCCCCCATGTCTGTTTGCAGATTTTCATTTCCTCCACACAAGACCTACTCCAAGTGGTCTTTAGGCGGGTCAACCTTTCTCTTGCCTTGGGAGGGTTCCACTGTAGAGCCATTTTCGTGATGTCTTCTGGAGGCTTCCTTAGCGAGTGGCCGATCCATCTCCATTTTCTGGTGGTCCCCATGATGGACTTATTTTTTTTTTTTTGGTCGTTACCTAAAATTTCTAACAGTTGGTGTGTGTGTGTGTCTGGGGGGGGGGTCAAAGATTACGTTGTCAAAGATTAATTATGAGGGACCAGGATTTACAAGCTCTGAGCTAAATAGCTTGTGCAGGCTCTTCGACTTGCGGAGTATAAACGTTGAATTACCTTTCTATCGTCTCAACTGGCCGGGCAACCTGGGGGTAAACCCGTGCGTTTATGATGGGCACTGATTTGATATATTGCTAAGGAAAAAACCGGAGAATAAAATTCAGCTGGATCATTTGCAGTGCTGTTTCTCTCCCCCCCCCCCACTCCCCACCTTAGGTTGAGTACAGCTTCCTGTACTACGCAGCTGTGGAAGCCTACATGAGCCACCAGACAGACAGACCAGTGGAGTCGTTTCAACGTGCGGATAGCCTCGGACACATTAACAACGCAGTCGCATTAAACACTCAGGACATCCTCCGGGAATATTCGGTAATCTCCTGATATAGTTTAAATACATATATTTTATAAATAGCGTCATCAGTTCATGAGCACTTAATAAATAAGTGAGGTTGGCAGTGTGAAATAGATTGATTGTTGAAATAGGAGAAATGGTTATGAGAGACGATTCATCGATTAACCGTCAGAAAGCGAAAAACAAAATACATTTGTAATTCCCACATTTTGCTATCTATTCCACCTGTCTTGTTTAGAGTTTTAATACAAAAAAATTTATCTTTCAACAATGAATATTTTTATTTGGAAAAGCAATCTTTCAAAATGATTTGCGAGTTTTGAAATGGTATATCGCATGTCTTATAAGATGTGATAATACTCATGTTACAAAACATCTATCTATCTATCTATCTATCTATCTATCTATCTATCTATCTATCTATCTATCTATCTATCTATCTATCTATCTATCTATCTATCTATCTATCTATCTATCTATCTATCTATCTATCTATCTATCTATCTATCTATCTATCTATCTATCTATCTATCTATCTATCTATCTATCTATCTATCTATCTATCTATCTATCTATCTATCTATCTATCTATCTATCTATCTATCTATCTATCTATCTATCTATCTATCTATCTATCTATCTATCTATCTATCTATCTATCTATCTATCTATCTATCTATCTTATCAGTCTGCCTATTTGTTTACCAATCTAGCAGCTTTGATGTATGTTAGCCTTACTCTCTGTCATTCTGTCAATTCGCCTTTCTGCATGTCTGTCTGTCTTTTCCCAAAAAAAAAATCTCTCTTTTAATCTTCATTCTCTTTCTCACACCTTCGTTCACTTTCTCTCTATTGCATGCCTTTTCTCACCACTACATAAACATTTAGCCTTTAAGTATATACTGTAAAACTCATCCAATTTTAAGGTATTTTTTTTTTTATTTTACATAGAAGTTTTAAAAAACACCACCCACCAGGTTTTAGTTATTAGTGATGTGTCCTTGTACCACCAATCCTCGCGTGCCTCTAAACATTTGAACATTTTGACCCTCCAATTACAGAAACAGTCTACAGGGGGGGGGGGCTGGTGGTACTCAGCCCCGGATGTAAGAACCCCGCCGCGGATCCCGTGACTGGTTTAAATGTGGAGTTGAAAGGGGGTATGGGTGTGGTGGGGGATGTTTTGTCTGACTCTAATTTGAATTGGACTGTTAACATTGACTGTTTTCTTTTTTTTTTTTATTTATTTTTCTTTTAGTTCATTGACACGAAGCGGACCCAGTGCACGGACCAACGCCTTATCTCGTGTAACACGAACGGGAACTTTCTCTGTCCAGGTAATAACATCTTAACTGAACTCTCAACAGTAGGGGATTCCCCCCCCCCCCCAAGGAGATACTTATTCTCTATGGGTTTTGGGTCTTTTTCCTCTTGAACGATATTCCCTATAAAATTATGTAGTTCCCGTGCAGCGCAGCAATATGTTAGCTGTGCAACTTCGTAATGAAAGTTCTGTTTGTTTGTTAATGAAACATTGCTGTATATATGTGTGTGTGTGTGTGTGTGCGCTCTGTGGTAATATGTGTATGCGCTCTGTAGTAATGTGTGTGTGTGTGCACTCGGTAGTAATCTGTGTATGCGGTCTGTAATAATGCATGTGCATGTGTGCACTCTGTATCAGTGTGTGCGCGCTTTGTGGTAATTTGTGTGCGCCCTCTGTAATAATGTGTGTATGTGTGTTTGCACTCTGTATGAGTGTGTGTGTGGGCACTCTGTAGTATTGTGTGTGCGCACTCCGTATCAGTGTGTGTGCACTCTGTATTGCATCTATTAATGTGTGTGCGCGCTCTGTGCTAATGTGGTTGTGCACTCTTGCAGGCAGAACAGTGCTAAAAACATCGGAGGGGGGGTACGTTATTTTCATACATTGAGCGTACTTAGGCCTGATGGGGCCCCGGGAGCAGAAGAGAACCATGGGCCCCCTTTGAATACATTTAGATAACACAACGAAACCCCCCTTTAAATCTGGCTTTTGTGGGGGGGGGGGCTTTGAAACTCGGAGCCTGGGGCATACAATTAAAGCTCAAAAAACCCCGCAAGTCCCTAACAGTGCTTACAACCTATACAACACAGTGGCTAGGTGATTCAACAGTTCTTTCTATCTGGGTTTCGACTATATTCCCATTAAACATTCTCTATGACGTAATCTTTGAATATAAAGATTTTGCCTATCAGAATGTCTGAAGGTTTAACAAAGAGCATCGTTTAGTTTTTCTGCTGTACACCAGGGCTCGATTTACCGCCGGGGATACCAGGGATATCCCCGGCAATGAGGCCTGTCATCCCCGGCTCTGCTTTAGCAAATATATCCCAGCCGGGGATGAAATCATAGACATTTATCTCCGGCTCTGCAGAAATTTTTGTTCATCCCCGGCACTGGTTTTTTTTTTCTGAAATCGAGCACTGCTGTGAACTTTCAACTTCAATATCTGCATAACCAAGTCTGAGCTGTCTCTATATCGATTCGATATTTTTTTTTTTTAAATCTTGTTAAATTCCTAACTATACGACGACGAGTTGAAAAAAAAAAACAACAACACGTGACTTCATTCCCCCCCACCCCTCTTAAAGTAACTAGACAAGTTAATGGTACACAGACAACACAAACAAAAGCCATGCAAATTGAATCAAACTAAATTAGCAAGCCATGGCCACAGATATATACATATATATATATATATATATATATATATATATATATATATATTAGTTTTAACCCATCATTACCTTGCACGGAACGTGTACATTATCTGGGCTGACGAATTGGGATGGGGGAAATGTGTTAAAGAAGAAAGATTGGAACAAATTATGAATGGAAGACATGCAGATTATTGATATTCAAATCTATCTCTATCTATCTATCTATCTATCTATCTATCTATCTATCTATCTATCTATCTATCTATCTATCTATCTATCTATCTATCTATCTATCTATCTATCTATCTATCTATCTATCTATCTATCTATCTATCTATCTCTCTGTCTATCTATCTATCTATCCATCCATCCATCCATCCATCCATCCATCCATCCATCCATCCATCCATCCATCCATCCATCTATCTATCTATCTATCTATCTATCTATCTATCTATCTATCTATCTATCTATCTATCTATCTATCTTTCTGTCTGTCTGTCTGTCTGTTTATTTTAGGCTGCTTACACGTATTTCTGCATTTTAAATAAAAGTACATTTCGATTTCTCTATAGTGTTATACATTTTCGATAGACTGATAAAGAACTTCCTTTTAATTCCATCTATGAATGTAACTTGTTTGTAACCCTGTCCTAGATCTGTGCACCGAGAGGCCATTTCAGAGTTACCAACTACCATTTCCTTGTGACACCGGAAGCATACACGTTACACCAGTTCCGGTGAGTACCATCTTTCTGCGATTCTCAAAGTGGGGCAAAAATCGACCGCCCCCCCACACACACACACATAATGTCACAGCATCAAGTTCACACTTATAAGTAGAATAATATTTTGTTCTATGTGAGAAATGAGAATTATACACATTGTATTTTTTATGTTAGATTCAATGTTTTTGTCATATCATCAAGGAGACGTTGTATGTCCACATTGACATATTCAATCGTTCAGTTGATTTGGTTTTATTTAATCTTCTTTTTTTTGTTATAAAAGTTGTACTAGTTTTGCTTTATCTGCTTTGTCTGTTATTTGCGTCTTGTCCAAGGGCTGGGCGAACTGTTTGAATCGCGGGTCACATTGGGTTCATACATTTGACATGCCGGCCGGTATTGAGCTAGAATATATTAAAGTTAAAACCCCGCAACATAAAAAAAGGCTTGTTTCCACAAACGAGTGTCTCAATCACCTTAATTAATTTAATTATTAGCGATTGAAACGGAAGTGATTTGTGTTAATAATAAAGTTCACCCGTATGCAATAATGAATGTTGTTGAAACCAGAATTACGTCATTTAAGTCAAACAGAGTAGCGTCCCATTTATTAACCAAGTTGCCTCAGCAGTCATCATTAAAAAAAAAATTTCAATTTGATATAATACACAGTACTAAGTTACTTATGAAGTAATAAGTACTAATATTAAGACTTTTCTCTATGGGTGGACCTGTAAAAAACAAAAAAAAAAAAGATAGTTCATTGCTTCTTGTAAGAAACATATCGCACGTTGAAGACATAAAGCAAAAGAGATTTATCTTGAAATGTTTGTTTCTTTACTTGGTAAATAGCTTACGTAATAAAATTGAAAGAGAAGATAAAATTCCAACAAAATTATTAAATATGAATGATTCTTTGTTTTATTTTATTTTATAATTATTATTATTTTTTTTTAAATGTTGGTCTTTGTTTAAAAGAAAATGTCAAAAGTATTCATTTCATAAGCTATTCATTGAAAAATTACAACAGAGTTTTAATATCAACTTTCATCAAATAGCACTCAGACATTTGGATCAACTGACCAGAACAAAACATGTAAATAAAACTGAAACCAAAGCAGACATTTGATATTGTTTTTCATTCAAAGAAAATTTGATTCAGTATTTTGATTTCTCATAAATAACGGCCACACTTAGGCTTTTCAAAAAAAATATACCAGTAGATAAAAATCAGTAGCAATATCAACAAAATAACAGTTTTTCGCCATATTGGTATGGCCACATTGAATAATCGATAATCTAATACATAATCGTCTAACCTAGGCGGTAGACCGACCGTACGTGTGATCCCGGCTAAAAATAGTCTGGGGAATCAACAAGCAAGTGTGAATTCCCAAATTTTCGTCTCACTCAAGGGGAGTTAACTCGCAAGCTCGGCTAGAAATAGTCTGGGGAATTCCAAAACTGGAAAATCTTAAACACAACAAGGATTTCTTATTATATCGCAGGTAGCAAGCAGCCAGCGTCAGCAGGCTTTTCAAATAGTAGCTTCATAAAGTTGCTCATAAGATGCGCACACATATTCTATCATAACCAAGTTGTGTGTTGACTTGCAATCATTTCCCGAGATATTCACCTTCATCTTTCCCTTTCTCCAATCTTGTACATTTTATTTTTGTCCACCTCATCATTTACCCCGGAGCTACAGAATTATTTAGCGCATCTGACGTCAGCGATCTAAGTATTACCAAAAAAAGCGTAAAATAATACGTTAATATTTTTAAGCACCCTGCTAATCACGACTTTCAGACATTAACAGCTTTACATAACAGCGACACTGTAGTAGACTACCACACCGTTTTAGTTGGTGATGTGGAGTAGTGTGTGAAAGTACAAACTGATGCTGCCAGCAGCGGCTCCTGTATAGACGCTGTGGGACTTCAGCACCCCCCCCCCCAATTGCCAACTTGCTTCTTAAATATAATGCGAGGTTTTTGCCTTTTATTATATTTATATACTTGGATAATATTAAAATTCGTAAGTTTAATGTCGGCAGATATAATAGTGTAACCCAAGATTGTGAGAAACATTTTCGTTGTATGGAACTGTCCGCGTCACAGTGACACCTCTTGACACAAAAATGAATTAAACAACAGTCACCTATCGAGCACAGTTTTAAAGAAGCGACATTTCATTTTTCTCATTTCATCCAGTTGAAACCACCCCCCCACCCCCATACACACCCCACCCCTCTTCCCCTATACTTGTTGGAAGAATAATTCAGAGTGAATCTCTACTTCAGTTTATAATTTGATTTTGTTTTTCTTCATTCTATTCTTGGGGGCTGAAATGGTTGGTCTGGTGAACTTTGAAATCAATATTTCAGTTCATTTGACTTTGTTTACTGGATCTTAATCTTTTTGATTTTTTTTTTTAAATTTTAACTCAAGTGTGAGTTTTGTTTTTGTTTTTTTGAATGAACAACCAAAACATTTAGAATATTTATATGAAGATTGTAAAACTATCATACATGTGTGTGATCTGAACTGGAAGTATTTCGGGATTTGAAGAAATAAAGCAACGGAGCAATGCATGGGGTTGTTTAGTATCAATGACAACTAACATTTGATGAGTGATGTTATCATCGGTCGTGTTTCATGATGGTGTTCTATTGACATCTAACCCTTTGATGTATCGTCCCCATACCATTCTTACTTAGTTTTATCCTGCATGTTACACACACACACACAGAAACATAGTCCCTATGTCACTAAACACACATAAGCATGATCCATCTGTCACTACACACACATAAACATAGTCCCTGTGTCACTACACACAAAGATATGATTTAAATAAGACACAGATAGGGTATTATATACATATATATATATATATATATATATATATATATATATATATATATGGGCATAGGCATAAATGTTACTATGCCCATAGCTGACACACATTCAACCTTTTGTTTTTTTTTTACTAGTAACACACACAAGAGCAAACACATGTAACATGTAAATATGCCGTACAATGACAACAAAAACAAACATAAATACAACGCCATTAAAATGAGGCTACTATTTTACTAAAACACAAACACAGAGAAAAAAGCATTTTTACTCAACGGCCTTTTCATTACATCTTGGCCAGCAGTGTTACGTGACAGACGACATGCTTTTGAAATATTTCAACGATCTCTCGCTATGTTTAGTTGACATTAAATAAAAGCCTTTGCAATCTGGTACTTCCCCTCCCCCCTCTTCTATCTATCTATCTATCTATCTATCTATCTATCTATCTATCTATCTATCTATCTATCTATCTATCTATCTATCTATCTATCTATCTATCTATCTATCTATCTATCTATCTATCTATCTATATGTCATTACGGTGGTGGTGATGGCCTGGTGCTTTTTGACTGTGAGCTGGGTTGCCGTGGTTCAGTCACACGCTGTCAATACGGCCATGTTAGTCTCGGATGAGAATCGGTCTGTGTTTGTGTGTGTGTGTGTGGGGGGGGGGGGTTGGGGTGGGTTTGATATTTAAAACGTTTTTTTTTTTAGCCATTTACTAGTTATGAATGATAGCAGAAACGAATACTATATCTGACTTGTGAAGCAGCCGGTTAAAGGTGAGTTGAAATTAAGTCGACTCTCTGGGTTTATGCTAATGTATACACCGTTTCTTAGTTGTTTTTTGTTTAAAATTATATCTGGTTTATATTTTTGAATACATTTCACTTTTTGTTTTAATCAATGCCCCGTAGCCAGGGACAGGCGATTTGAATCCCTTGTCCGGGGAAGGGGGGGGGGGGGGCGTTTGGTTCCCTCACTAATATTCCTGTCGCTTTTTTGTGGATAGTCTTTGAGCAGGTCAGGTTTGAACCATCGTTATTGGTGGCGCCATTACGTCTTTGGGGCCGTCCATAAAGTACGTCACACTATTTTTGACCATTTTTGACCCCCTCCCTCCCCCCCTGTCACAAAGTGTCACAGATCTCGGGACCCCCTCCCCCCTAAAGTACGTCACAATTCCAATTTTTTTTTTTAATTAACAACTAATTTAATTTAATCGAAAACTTAAAACGCACTTCACTATTAAACTGCCTTAAAATATAACTATTAAAAGAACTATCAGATTATTATATGACTTTACTAGTAGAATAATTAATTGCCAACAGTTGTCACAGTTATTCTTTGAAACAGTCACTCAATCAATTGAATTTGAAAAAAAAAATTGCAAAAATTAGACTTGACAATTATATAATAAACATCATTTAACTGCTACCTTTTCATTTACAATGGGTGAGGTCAACTTTGAGATAATCTTCCGATTATGTATTCTATTGACACAGGATAAGAAGTAGATTAGCGAAACCTGACCTCAACCAGTGATTAAATAATACAAATGGAAACAAAACAATGCGACTAAAAAAGGACTAGATTGACTATTTATATGAGCAGCTCTGGTGCTATATTGAATATGTTTATAGTGGACCTGTGAATTATGTTTAATTAAAAAAAAATATTCACTAGACATCATCTATCCATGGTGAAGTGAAGTGTTCATTCATAGTTACGACTGACATAAATCTTTCCCCATCATCGTTTCCCGGAAGAATAATGGCAGACAGATCAACTTCATCCTCATCTAGCCACCCAACATCCTCTGAATGTGAATTTTCCATTCTGCCAATAATTGCCATGAGTTCTCTTTGTCTTTTAGCAGCGATTCTCAAAGGACGGAGGCGTTTTATCTGAGTTGATTCTGGAACATTTTGCGTTGGCACATTCTCCTGCGCCCGAGCCCTGTGTTGTCCTGTATGTTTCTTCAACATTGTTTGTGAGGCAAAGTATAAGTGACACCCTTTGCAAATTCGATCATGTATTGTAAGCTGGTCTGCAAAGATGGACGATAAAGATCATATGGTTGTACTTTAAAAACTCCTTTTGATCTTGTCATAATGGCATCAAATTTGAAAGTTTGTGCCACAAACAATGAAGGAAATTTATGAGCATCGTCATCTGCTCTTTCTGAAGCTCTGAGTCCATCACTTTAGGGACGTTTTAAGGTCATCGTAGGCCCTAGGCACTTTCAAAGTCGTAGGCCCTCCCCATCTTCATTTTTAATAGTTTTCAAGAATACACCCGCACTTCTTTGCTATTTGAAATATAAATAAACTTTTGAGGACGTCATATGTGACTTTGCTAAGACAAAGAGCCGATAAGTTAACATAGTGTAATGTTTAGATCTGGAGCTTGACGTGCCCATTTCACACGGTTATATATAGTTACTTTAATACAAGCATTATTAAATTTTATTGGCATTCTGAAGTTGTTTTCACTTTATGTTCTGTGCCTAGTTGATAAATGATAAAGCGGCTTTGCATCAGTTGTTTGGTTGATTGGGATTGGAGAAAGAAAGAATCTCGAAGGTAAAAGTTTAAATATGAACTCCTAACTAACATGAGGAATTGTGAACAACAAATTGAAAAGATATGCATTTCATGCTATTTTGACATAAAACTAATTTAAGTGTTTCACAAAATTTTAAAAAATTATTTTCAAAACTGTTAAGTTTTACTAAAAAAAAAAATTTAAATTAGAAATGAAATAAAAAATATATACAAAATGTGACGTCACACTTGGCACAAGACCCCCCCCTCCTGTCACAAACTGTCACACTTTCTTACACCCCCCCCCCCATGGAGCGTGACGTACTTTATGGACGGCCCCTTTATGGTGTCCTTATATTACCGCATGTAATACAATCGTCACAATTTGAGCTTTGTTAAAAACAATTTGCGTGTGTGTGTGTGTGTGTGTGTGTGTGTGTGTGTGTGTGAAAAATGGTTATAAAACCCATTTCAAACTTTGTTATAAATATTTTTGGTTTTTATATTTATTCCCAAAATTCCATTAATGTAATAAATATAAAAGAGAAAAAAAAAAACAAATGTTACATTGAAATTATACATACACATCTTTTTTAAACCAAATCCTGACGTTCTATTTTATTAAATCATGTGCGCGTGAATAATTGTAAAATATTTATATTCAATTATCATTCTATTGTAATGCAAAGCAATAATAATAATAATAAAAGAAACCAATAAAAATTGTGTTGAGATTGTGCTGGGTAGTAAGGTACATTTCAGTGCCCCCGCCTCCCCCCCGGGATATCGTACCCCAGGATTGTAATACGCCCTTGATATGAGATCATTTAAATTTTTTTCCCCACAACTCACACATGTACACATTTAAAAAAAAAACATATTTGTATAAAAATAAGATAAGCGAAACTCTTAAATTTCGGACATGCAGGCCCGAACGTTTCTTCAAAATTTAATTTCATTCAAAATTTTAAATTCAGTGTCAATATAAATATTTAACTGAATAAAATTTCAAATTCGTCCTGACTTGAGTTGATGTTGCTTGAAATCCCATAACAGGTGCTGTTCTTACATCTTCGACATAAGCAGAAGCTTCAGATATATATATATATATATATATATATATATATATATATATATATATATATATATATATATGGGGGACCCTAAGCAAAAGTTCCAGACTGGGCCCACCTATTGACAGATTAATACTGGAAGAGACGTTTTTTTTTTGTCGATGACTGTCATAGGCGGTTGCTCATTGGCCTATTCAAAAGAGGGCCAACTCTTTCTGTACCATGACCTCATGAATATCTCTTCATTGAACACGCACACATACGTTCAGATCACAACAATCATACACACCAAATACACACACACACACTCTCTCTCTCTCACACACACGTACGACCACACGTACATCAATTACACACACCACATACACACTCTCCCTCACACACACATGCATACGACCCGACCACACGTACAACAATCACACACACCACATACACACTCTCCCTCACAGACAAATACATACGACCCGACCACACGTACAACAATCACAAACACCACATACACACTCTCCCTAACAGACACCACATACACACTCTCCCTTACACACACACACGACCACAGTATAACAATCACACACACACACCACATACACACTCTTCCTCACACACACATTTACATCCACACGTACAAAAATCACACACACCACATACACTCTCTC
Source organism: Bulinus truncatus (assembly GCA_021962125.1). Taxonomy (NCBI): domain Eukaryota; kingdom Metazoa; phylum Mollusca; class Gastropoda; family Planorbidae; genus Bulinus; species Bulinus truncatus. Next base: position 110,995 of record JAGDYQ010000059.1, on the reverse strand, counting down.
CCTCACACACACACGACCACATATACGACAATCACACACACACCACATACACACTCTCACTCACACACACCACATACACACTCTCACTCACACACACACAACCACACGTACGACAATCACACACACACACCACATACACACTCTCCCTCACACACATACATACGACCCGACCACACGTACGACAATCACACACACACCACATACACACTCTCCCTCTTACACACCACATACCCACTCTCCCTCACACACACACGACCACACGTACGACAATCACACACACACACCACATACACACTCTCCCTCACACACATACATACGACCCGACCACACGTACGACAATCACACACACACCACATACACACTCTCCCTCACACATACCACATACACACTCTCCCTCACACACACGACCACACGTACGGCAATCACACACACACACCACATACACACTCTCCCTCACACACATACATACGACCCGACCACACGTACGACAATCACACACACCACATACACACTCTCCCTCACACACACCACATACACACTCTCCCTCACACACACACACGACCACACGTACGACAATCACACACACACCACATACACACTCTCCCTCACAAACACACACGACCACACGTACGACAATCACACACACACCACATACACACTCTCCCTCACACACACATACATACGACCCGACCACACGTACGACAATCACACACACACACCACATACACACTCTCCCTCACACACACCACATATACACTATCCCTTACACACACATATATACGACCCGACCACACGTACAACAATCACACACACCACATACACACTCTCCCTCACACACACATACATACGACCCGACCACACGTAAAGCAATCACACACACCACATACACACTCTCCCGAACAGACACCACATACACACTCTCCCTTACACACACACACGACCACAGTACAACAATCACACACACACACACCACATACACACTCTCCCTCACACACACACACACACGACCACACGTACGACAATAACACACACACACCACATACACACTCTCCCTCACACACACCACACACACAATTTCTAAACCGAGTTTTTTTTTTCATTTCATAATAATGACGTCACTGTCACATGAGGGATTGTGGGGGGGGGGGGTGTCTTCACCCAAAATAACTATTTTTAGCGGCGACAGCCAGTGCTGTATTTATTGACCTGTCCTTCATATTTCCCTCCGGTCACTAATATCGATCTCAAGATCTAAAAGAAAGTGATTTATTTTTTCAAAGTGGATCTCAAATTTATTCACATTCCGGGAAATTTTTTTTTCTTAATTAAAAAAAAAATTGTGAATGTAACAATTTTTTGATCTACAGAATATTTCACAATCATTTCAGTGACGCCGAGCTCATATTGAATTCATTCATGTGTTGTATGTTGTGAAGTGAATCAAGTTTAGTCAACATTGACTTGTTTTTGTCGGTATTCAATCATGTACATTCAGTTTTTGACTTCAATTATTTGTATTTAACTATGACTTTAATCAAATTTACTACATATTGATTAGAATCACGTGATTTCAACACCGACTCACACACGTTTGGCTATTTATTTTTGATAGTTAGTCCTGTGTATTTTGTATTGTCTCCTGTCATGTGTATTTTGTATTGTCTTCTGTCCAGTGTATTATGTATTGTCTTCTGTCATTTGTATCCTGTATTGTCTCCAATGTTCCCTCTAAGGTGTGATATGAAGTGAGCAAAAATTTTTGTCTCTGAGCGACATTTTGTTTTGAGGCCAACATTTCTGAGCGATTTAAGCGATGTCGTCCGTCGGAGTGAGCGATCGTACGTAGAGTATGAGCGACGCTCTGAATTCGTGTGAGCGATAGCTCACGCGCTCAGCTTAGAGGGAACATTGAAAATTGTCTCCTGTCATGGGTATTCTGTATTGTCTTCTGTCATTTGTATCCTGTATTGTCTCCTGTCATGTGTTTTCTGTATTGTCTTCTGTCATGTGTATTCTTAAGTCTAAACCAGGGGGTATCAAAGTATGCATTTGAAGATACTCACTTTTCGGTCATGTATAATCAGTGATCCCAAACCTTTTTCTCGCCACGTACCGGTCAGCGTTTGATAATTTCACCGCGGCCCACTAAAAAATGGGGGGGGGGGGCGGGGGGAGAGGGGCCGTTGATAATTGCTCGTCCGTGGAAAGTCTCACAATCAGGTGATACATAAATAAGAAGGGCATAATTTAAAGATTCTTCGGCGGTCCAGTAACATTCCTTCCACGGACCGGTACCGGTCCGCGGCCCTGGGGTTTGCTGACCGCTGATCTATATGATCAGATCTTCTTAAAACAGCCACACCTGGTACATTTTTTAAAATCCAGAACAAGAGTTAATTAAATAATAGAAATAATAAAAAAAAGTCGCTCATTGGGAGTCCACACAAAACGCACAGAAAGCCGCATGTGGCTCTAGAGCCACATTTGAACACCGTTGGTCTATTCAACCCCAAATCAGCTCACGTTATCTAAATAATCTCACACCCACACCTTCATCAATCCCCTACCTCCACGGTTCTCATTCGTTAGTAAGCGTACCCCATGGGGTTACGGGGGAAAAGTTATGCAAGGTTACGCAGCGACATATAATTTTAGTTTTTAAACAACCTGAAGAGTTTGAACAAAGTCGATTGTTTGCTTCGGACATTCTTTCACACCGTTTGAGGTTCAGTCGTGAAATATGTAGAGAACCGCTGCCATACCTCCTCTCTTTCTCTCTCTCTTTTTTTTCTCTCCCCCCCCCCCCCTTTCCAAGCCACTCCTACTTGGACAGCGACGGAAATGAAATCAACGGGATTTCTAACATGTCCTAAAAATAGAACGCCGGTATACCTTATTTATTTAAAGAATTATTATTAGCCTGACTCTGTGTAAAGAAAATAAATTATTTTCATTTTTTTTATTCCTACCTATTCAAATCTTTTGAATAAGACTGATTATCTTACACCTGTCATTCAATATTCTCTGATAATAATCATCCGGCATCTATGAAATATTCGTCGCCTGTTATTCTGCTAAAGATGGATTATATTGATGGCTAGCTAGCATTTCAACTGGTAAGTGGACCGACCACAATAATGAAAACGCAGTTGCTACGGTAACATCAAGACGGAGTTCGTATTTTTTTTTCCGGGTTAAATCAATAGATATTGCTCCACACCCTAACCCTATCTCTAACTCTAACCCTAACCTTATCCCTAACCCTAACCCTAACCCTATCCCTAACCCTTACCCTAGCCATAATCCTAACCCTATTCCTAACCCTAATATAATTGCCGGTACCCGAAAAAAATGCGTACTCCCGCTAACCCTAGTATAATGGCACTTGATGTAACCGTAGCCACTTCGTAATGAAACACAGAATTCAAAAGCCGAGGTAGCTGTTTACGCTGCCACTAACTCAGGGGTCGGCAAAACCTTTTTGAGACGAACGAGCCAAAAGTTACAATTTACCAATTTTCACAGTTGTTTAAATATTAACGTATTTGATTAGGCCGGAATATGACATCGAAAGAGCCGAAACTTGACATCGAAAGAGCCGAATGTGGCTCGCGAGCCGCAGGTTGCCCACCCCGGCACTAACTATATAATTTGTTTCTTTATTATCCGAGTCCGACATTTCATTAAACACTTGTCAGTTGTGTGTACATTATCATTATCCCAAGAGGCGTAACTATGGTTAGGCAAAACATGCGGCTGGCTGGGGCACCCACTTCTATGTGACTTTTTAGAGCATTTTCTAAAAAAAATGCTCTATTGTCCCCGTTTTGTCTGTCTGTCTGTCTGTCTGTCCGTCCGTCCGTCCGTCCGTCCGTCCGTCATCACCATAGATCTAAACAACCATAAGTCCTAGACCCATGATGTATATATCATTTTGTAGGTCTTGGCCTGCCAAGAAATGACTATTGTCCGTTTCGCGATCTGACCTCTGAGGGCCGTAAAAGGGGGCTTGTAAAGTACCGTTTTTTACTATATAAGCTATATTAATAAAGGAGCGCCCTGTATCTCAGCAACCATAAGTCCTAGACCCATGATGTATATATCATTTTTTAGGTATTGGCCTGCCAAGTGTACATCAAAAGTCCATTTCGCGATCTGACATCTCAGGGCCGAAAAAAAGACTTTCCTAGGTACCGTTTTTGCTTATATTTTAAATATAAATAATAAAAGCTAATCAAAGGGGCGTAATCATTATTTATTTTTGTAACAGTTATTCAACATGACTTACTTCCCGTAGTTTATATAAAACAACAATTGACGGAGTTTTCGGACGACAGAGCTATGCAACAATTGACGGAGTTTTCGGACGATTAAATGACTACAATTTCGAATGTTTTCAATTATGAGTTTTCAGTAACCACAAACCACTTGTAGTTAGATTTAAGAGAAAATAATTTTTTTTCAAATATAAAGAAACGTCTTTATAATATTTTTTTTACAGATATATGCATTACACAATTGAATTTATAAATATTTCCAAAATTTATAAATATTTTCTGAAAGCTAACAAACGTACTGATACATAACAAGAAAATGCGCTAACACGTCCTGTGTCCAGAATGGAACAGGCTTAATTGCTTGTTTTTATTGTTGCCTTTAATCAATAAAAGTTTAATTTTTATTAATTTAAAAAAAAAAACAAAAAAAAAAACATCTTGCTACTGAAGAGTGTTTTTTTTTTTATATTAAACCAGATCTGATGAAATGTTATCGGCGAATTGAACATTCACGCAAGGCCTAGATAGTTAACAGCAGCCCCGTAGCGTGAAAATTCTACAGCAGGGGCCAAGCATTCTACAGCAGGGGTCAGGCCATAGCGGGGGGGGGGGAGAAATAAATGTTACTAGGTAGAGCAAACAAGTAGATGGGGGCCAGACAAAACGAACCCGGTACAATTTGGAGGGATTTTCACCATGACCTTAAAAATAACAATTGTTCCCACTGGGGATCGAACCCGGTACAATTTAAGTCGTTAAGTCTAACGGCTCACCTCACAGAATTTGTCACTACCTTGAATCCTTGATATCACGATCTATAAAATGTACGGATGCTATATGATCAATACACCCAAAAATGTATGATTTTATGTGACATATCTATTAATAAGAACAAAGAGTCATTAATATATATTTATCTACATATATAGCTATAAAATGGTCATGTCTTTACTGAATATAGTTAGCATAATCAATCATAAAAAAATGACTACAAGTTTAAAAATATATAACATCAGTATAATATATAAATTGTATATGTTGTTAGTTCAATACTTTATACAAATATATAGATCTTTGTTCGTTTCTGTTTTGTATATAACTTAAAAACATCAATACATTTTTCTCTAAGAGTTATGATCGGCAACACTCACGCCTCGTCTCTGATATATATATATATATATATTTATATACATATATATAGTTAACATTTTCTAACAAGGACTGAGAAATGTTAGCTCTGAGATATATCTGGTTTGGGTTGAGTTTGCTGACCAGCTGTTAACTTAATTGGCTATTTTTCATCTCCATAAAACATAAAAACATCGCCAACATTTCAACAAATATTTATTTGGTTTAAAGATTTCATCCCCAGAACGCGCATCTTTGACTGAGAATAATCGCTTGTATACAATTTCAATAATAGCTTTTGATAGAATTATGATAATTAAACGGAAGATTTGAATTGATTATTTATTGATTATGATATTTGTGTGAGCTGTGACATTTTTTTTTTATTAATGCCATCACAACTGATGTTCTTTTGATTTGGTCATCTGTGCGGAGTTGTGCCCCCTGTTTATTATTAACGCCCTTTTCATTCGAATCGATGCACGGGGCGTTTGTCACTGATTATTAATGTTCTTTTCATTCCGACAGCTGTGTCACCAATCATTGAAGAGACAAAGCGCCGAGTGCCCCATCAGGTTGCGACATTCCGTGTCCCTGCAGGAGCATGAAGTGTTCCTGGGCATAGGCGGAGTCCTGGTGAGTACTAAATACAATACAACTTTCATTCTCACCCATTGCCCTATTTATATATAAATAAATAAATATATATATATATATATATATATATATATATATATATATATATATATAGTAGCGAGTTTTCCGCTTATTGTTGCACGGAAAACGTAGTGGACTGAATATACTGGGGTTTGAACCCCTACTCTACATCTTATAGATCGGGTCCACAAGCTATGTTCCCCTGATTAGTAATTTAGAGTATTGAATATTGAATAAATAGGGCGCAACAACAACAACAACAACAAAAATATTCGCAGGCCATAAAACAACATAACACAATCGTTCAAATACAACAACTATACACTGTGTCGCCGTTACATCCCCTATAACTATAAGCATACACCCAATAAATTAACCTATTGGGGCGGGGGTGGGGGAAGGCCCCACCCTTGGGTGTGGCACTACTTTCATGTACGCCCTGGGCGGCATCATCTGACGTTCTTAAGTCATTTTTTTCCCGTGCGCACTGAAATGATGAGGCATTTTAAAAGTCCACCACCAGAGAGCCACTTAAACGGGTTACGCACCTCCAACCCCCCCCCCCCACACACACACACCTGCGTCCACCCCTCCAAGAGACACACACACACACACAAAGTTTATCACAAATATAACAATTTTGCCGTTTCTCTGTTTCTTTTTTTTTTTTTATTTTCCCCAAACATCGATATAATTTCCCTCTTTTATCCTTTCCATTAAGTTTCAACTTCTACATTTTGTTTACCCATTGAAATGTTTATGTTTATGCCGCTGTTTATCAGAGCAGACGATTTTTAAGGAATTAAAATTTCATTACTTGAAGAGTATGCCTGTGTAAATTGTCTGTCCGTGTGTGTGTGTGTGTGTGTGTGTGTGTGTGTGTGTGTGTTTGTGTGTTTACCTTTTATTCTTTATTTGGCACAGCGATCGATAACTCTATTTCATGTGTGTCGAGAGCTTCCAACGATTATTTCCCTTTCATTGTTTATGTTGAGTAACGGGAATGGGACGAGATGTTATTTTCCGTTCTCAAACATCAATAATGTGGTTAAAATGGAATTTGAAAAAAAAAAAAAATAAACAAAAGAAAATATAATAAGAAAAAAGAAGAGAATATTAAAAGCTTTAAAAAAAATATTTCTTTCTGTTTGGATCTAATTAATATTTGTCTTTAATTTTGTAGAGAAATTATTTTCGGTTCGTTAATACTGGACTGGATTGATTTTCGTCAGACCTAGAACTTTTTATGAACGAACACAAATTAGTAAAAATAAAGTTTAGATTATTTCAGTAATGTTCTTTAAACCTAACCAAAAAAAAAGAGAATCTATAACCCGGAGTTTTATTGGTTCTCCCTTAAAGACACATCTAGTTGATCGGGGTTGTGTTATTGTTTTAAAGACACATCTTGTTGATCGGGGTTGTGTTATTGTTTTAAAGACACATCTTGTTGATCGGGGTTGTGTTATTGTTTTAAAGACACATCTTGTTGATCGGGGTTGTGTTATTGTTTTAAAGACACATCTTGTTGATCGGGGTTATGTTATTGTTTTAAAGACACATCTTGTTGATCGGGGTTGTGTTATTCTTTTGAAGACGCATCTTGTTGATCGGGTTGTGTTATTGTTTTAAAGACACATCTTGTTGATCGGGGTTGTGTTATTGTTTTGACGACATCTAGTTGATCGGGATTGTGTTATTGTTTTCTTTAACGCCTTCATGTGTGTAGCGAAATAGAAATGGAATTAATAGGAACAAGTGACATGTCGTCAATGTATTGATCAATTCGATCATCCACGAATAGACATTTTAATGGACAAGTGTGAGTTGTACTTTGTTTTCCGCAGATGTCACAGCCGTGCCTAAAAAAAAGTCCGAACTAACCGGTTATTTTTCAACAATCGGAAGAAGTGAAGATTTCCACATATCTGAATAATAACAAATCAACCATTTAAAAACAAATGTATTTGAGCAATGATGGAAAATATTAACTAGGTCAATGCAGAACAGGCAAGCAAGAAAGGCCAATTAGGCTTTCTTTTAGAAATTCAAAAAAAGGCCAGAGAAAGGTTGGAGAAGATTTTGCGAACAAGAGATGAAAAGTTGCAAATCAAACATGGAGGGAACTGTATAAGGCCTCCCAAGGCCACAGTGGATTGGAGAATGACTGCACAGGATTTTTGCTCGGCAAGGAATTAAGTCAAGTTAGGACACCAATGCCTAAACTGACCCGGTTTTCATTGAGACAATAACTAAAATGCCTAACATGGTGGGTCAAAAGGCTGCCCTTTGCTCTGCAAGAAGTTTAAGGAATTAAGTCAAGTTAGAACACCAATACCTAAAGGGACCCGCTTTTGGGGGTTTTCATTGAGACTATAACTAAAATGCCTAACATGGCTTAACCCCTGGTGGATCAAAAGGCTCCCCCGTTGTCAAATATTACACAGCTCAACAAAAAAAATTTTTTTTCGAATTGCCAAGAATATTTGAATGAATTTATAGCAATTCATGGGTGCTGATTTCAAAACTGCCACTGCTTTTGCTGAATTGGCTCTAGTTTCTGAGATATTGGACAATCTTGAAAATATGATTGTACCCTTTGTGTAAAACAAATGCAATACGTTTGGTGTCTGTTGTGTTATTTAACTATACCAAGTTATAACTTGGTTTATTTTTTTCTATTTTATAGCTGCTTTCTAAAGACATAATGAGTTCATCATGAAGATGCTGCAAAAATAATCCGAATGTATTCTGTTACATCTGTGGAGAATACATGATTAAAAAGCAAAGAAGAAATATAACTGACTTTGTGTAGCAGGCATATTTGGCTTATTTCGGTGTGAAGCTGGAAGACCAAGACAAGTCTTGGGTTCCCCATAAGGTCTGCAAAAACTGCGTGGAGAGCCTACGGCAGTGGACAAATAGTGAGAAGAAAAGTCTAAGTTTCGGTGTACAAATGATATGGCGAGAGCCGAAAGACCATTTTGGTGATTGTTATTTTTGTATTGTGAATGTTAAAGGCTTCAATCGCTACAAGAAATCTAAGTGGGGTTATCCTGATCTTGAATCTGCAATGAGACCAATTCCACATAGCAGTGAAGTTCCTATACCAGTGTTTACTGGATTATTAGAGCTTTCATCATCAGACTCCGACGAGGGGCAAGATCTGGAGTTTTTGGCAGGTGAAAACAGAGGAAGCGATTATGAAGGAAGTTCTTCAACACCTCGACCATTCAGCCAAGAAGAACTCAATAACCTAATACGAGACCTAAATCTGTCCAAGCAAGCATCTGAGCTTTTAGTGTCCAGGCTCAATGAAAGAAATTTTCTCAAACCAGAAGTTAAAATAACATTTTATCGGAAAAGAGAAGATTTTCTTCTTCAATATTTAAGTTTACTGTAATGACATCCCTGGACTTCCGCTCCAAATGGGACTACAAGACTACCATTCCGAAGACTGGCGTCTTTTTATAGACAGTTCCATCACAAGCTTGAAATGTCTTCTGTTACACAATGGTAACCGATATGCATCTCTTCCCATTGCTCACTCAACAACACTTAAAGAAGAGTATGAGAATATCAAAACAGTATTGCAGAAAGTCCGTTATTATGAGCATCAGTGGTCAATTTGTGTTGATCTAAAAATGGTAAACTTCTTGCTTGGGCAGCAGTCAGGATACACAAAATACCCATGCTTCATGTGCCTTTGGGATAGCAGGACAAAGCAAGATCATTGGACAAGAGTAACATGGCCTGCAAGGGAAACCATGACTGTAGACAAAAATAAGATCATTCTCCCACCGCTTTATATCAAATTAGGTTTAATGAAACAATTTGTTAAGGCTTTAGACAAATCTGGCAAATGCTTCAAGTATATTTGCAGATCATTCCCCGGATTGAGCATGGAGAAGCTGAAAGCTGGGATTTTTGACGGTCCTCAGATTCTGAAACTCATCAACGATCGACATTATACTAATTTCATGGATCACCTTTAAGCTTCTTCATGGAACAGTTTTGTTTCAGTTGTCATGAACGTCTTAGGTAATAACAGAGCATAGAATTACGAAGAACTGGTGCAAGATATGCTCGCTAACTTCAGAAACATTGGAGCAAATATGAGCATCAAGGTACATTACTTGCACAGTCATTTAGACAAATTTCCAGGTAACCTTGGGGACTTCAGTGAAGAACAAGGCGAGATGTTCCATCAGGATATGATGGTGATGGAGGAGAGATATCAAGGAAGATGGGACATACATATGATGGCTCACTACTGTTGCAGCCTCCAGCGCAATTGCACCAACGACACATACAAATGGAAGTCGACCAAATAGCGATTTGCTAATGCATTACTATAGACAATTAACAGATTAATTAGTTAATTAATTAGACATAATTAGTTTTTCAAATGAAAATGTTTTCTTCTATAACACTATTACACATATTTTTGAACGAATTTCTGCATGACTATTAACAGTTTCACTACTTTTTGTTAGTATACTATTATACTTCATGCAATTCTTGACAAATTCCAAACACGGTGCATACATTATTTAATTAATTTTAATTATCTCGTAAAATAGAGCCAATCTAGCAAAAGCACTTACATATTCTAAATCAGCATGGTTGACTTTGTATAAAATGATTCAAATATCACTGGCAACGAAATCACTGTTTACCAGTGTTATAAGGGGCCCGAGATCTGCAGGCAGAGACTTTGCCAGCGTATTTGCCAAAATGTCCCTCTGCGATCCTCGAGCTGATTCAAAGTGAGTCACCAAAAAAATTTAATCGAGAATGTTTTATTTGAGCATTTTAAAATTTTTTTTTAAGGGGGGGGGCGGCCCAAAAATCTGAACAGATGTCGTATTGGGCCGGGATCGTTTGAGAATCACCGTCTTAACATAATGTATAATCAAAACACAGACGATAATATGTTACGTATATATATATATATATATATATATATATATATATATATATATATATATATAGTGGATTCCGCTTAATTGGGACAAATCTCAAAGAAACCAAACCAAGAAGCCAATAGTAAATTTGTATGTTTAATTGGGACAGCCGCTTATTTGGGACAAATCTCAAAGAAACCAAACCAAGAAGCCAATAGTAAATTTGTATGTTTAATTGAGACAGCCGCTTAATTGGGACAAAAAGCCTCGGTCCCGATGTGTCCCAATTAAGCGGAATCGACTGTATATATATACACATATATATATATATATATATATATATATATATATATATATATATATATATATATAGAGAGAGAGAGAGAGAGAGAGAGGTTTTGCAGTGCAGCGCTCAGTTTGCGAGTTCTTGTGGCTTCATATCAATATCGATTATATAATCAATTACCCCCCTCGATTATATAATCAATTAACACCTGTTATTATTTTTTTATATATATATCTCCTTCTTTGAACGAGTAGCCGACAGAATGCAAGTACTCATTCCTTGTCACCCCCATCCCCGCCTCGTCTCAGACCATGGACTTCTGGCAGATGATGTTTGACACGGGGTGCCAGTGTGTGGTCAGACTCGTGTCTCCGTTGGAAGCCGCCACGTTACAGGTAAAAATCACAGGTGAAGGTCGGGGTAAAACTAGGTCAACCCAGGTAATCAATCGAGACGTATCTTATTATTTATTCACCCTCGCCTTGGGAAGATTGGTCAGAGTGACATTCAAAACTTATATATTTAGTTTTTAATTTAATTCAAAATTAAGGGGGAAATGGAATCAGATACCCCCCCCCACTCCCCCGTCACAAAATATATGGCAGAGACCCTTCCCCACAGTCTGGAACCAAGTAGTCATCCACTTATGACGAACGAGGAATATCCATATATATCATTCTTTCCCACAAAGCGGAGTGTTTAGCTGTGAGTAACAAGGGAAGGAACTCAACACTTTTTTTCATTAAGGGAACAAACTTTGTTTATTAGTGCGGAATTAAAATGAAGATATCGTGTTACTGGCCAAATAATAATGTTGTATTGGAATACTATAAATATGACACAGACATTTATCATTTATAACACAAATTAAACCATTACACTCAATTTCTAATTCAGAAATATTTGTGAACATTTTAAAGGTAAAAAAAATATATCTATCAGTACCAGTCTTATCTACACATAATGAAACGTGTAGTTTTTTTTGCATCAACCAATAATGTTCATCTCAATAACAATCGCTGCACTTGTAATCCCGTTGTCTTTAATTGTAATGTTAATAACAGAAGATTATTGTGATATTTAGTATTTCCTGTCACAGAAGTTCCCATGATCAATACGGTACATCATATGCAAGGCTACACTGATCTAGGAGACTTATCATGGTCTATGGGGAAAAGATCATTGGGGTTCTCAAGTCAGAAAAAAAAATTTTTTTGCGACGGTGGTGGTACTGTTATCAATGAGAACTATATTATTCACAGCTGCCGATGGTGACGGATGTGGTCGGCACACAACACCCTTCCACTCTGTCCCACTCAAGCGCACCTTCGCAGCCTCCGCATTTAGGGCGAAGGGTTCAGGCACATTACACTTCTCCCCCTCCCCCTCTGTCCGAATGGCATGGAACAAACCCCTTGCCTTGCCATTCTGGCCGATCAGCAGTACACACACCCTGCTTGTCTGACCAGTATGGGCAGGTCTTGAAACCCTTTTATCTGCCATCCTAGCAGATGTTAGCGGGCACAATAACCCCGCCGTTCTGTAGGCATGGCAGACATGCAACAGCGCCGCCAACAATGCTGGTGTGGTAGGCACAATGCACATAATCATGCTGTCAATGGTGGCATAATACCAAAAAAAAAAACATGGACGTTCCTGTTTATTTTCTGTAGTACCTCGTTTAATTCTCCTCTGCAGCCAGACAAAATGCCTCAGAGCACTTCAGAGTTTTACCTCAGTTTGACGTCACATGGGCCACTCAGAGACCTGGTGTGGAAGACTAATTTAATGCTTCGGACAACCAGTCAGGTAAATGACAAATGTTTTTTTTTGGCTGGGCGTTACTCACTTGGTGCAGATGGGTACAGCTATGGTCACTGGCTATTCTACAACAGAAACTATCCGTTAGTAAGGAACACAAACAGAATAAGTCCAGCCACAGAAAGCAGCCACTTACTTTCACTGACTAACAAGTACTGGACATAAGGGTTAGATATAAAGCCCATAAAGGCATAAGTATTTACATATATATATATATATATATATATATATATATATATATATATATATACCGTATATCATGTTCAGTGGTGGGCAGTAACTAAAAATAAATAGTTAAACTATTGTTGTAACTACCTCTTTAAAAAGTAGTTAAACTATCAGTTAACTAACTTTTTATCAAAAAAGTAACTTTTAACTAAAACTTTTATTTTTTAGTTTAACTTTTTTGAACTAACTTTTTAATGTAAGTGAATTTTAACAAATATATTTTTGAATGCAAATTTTAAAAAGTTTAATGAAAATATCAATATTATTCACATTAATCATTTTTTTTATAATGTTAACATTTTCAAAAGATTTATAACAACTTTCAAACTAGTTTTTTGATTTATATCTAAGAAAAACTGATTCATCAAAAATAACATCGGACATTTTACACCTTCTAGATGTAAAAATTTGGCCCGCAACACTAAAAAGTCGTTCAACGGCTGCACTACTGGGAAGTGTTGCATTGTATCTACAAAATGCAGCAGCCAATCGTGGATATGAAAGCAATGAAGAATTTTCTGAGGAAGGGTTTCTTAAATAAAGTTTGACTTCACTGACAATTTCAACTGTATTTGCTGGCTGTCGATCTTCTTACATGTAACTGTATAAATCATCTTGTACATCTGATGACAAAAGTGCATGTGTTCCACCATTAGCTTCCATTGGCTCTAGTTCAGAAGTTGTCATGTGCTGTACAGTCTGTATGAGTAGCTCTTCTTTGAGAATCTCTCATTTGGGTCTATATAGTTTAATTTAAACTTTGGTAGGAGCATAGTTGCCAAATTATAATCATCAGATTTTAAAACTTCTTGGAAACGTGTTTCTAAACCATTAATAAGCACATTAATTAATGGCACCAACTTGTATATAACACCCTTAATAGTTGGAATAACCATACCAATACACTGTTATTTTCACTTTGCAGCATATCCATTGCCATTGCCACTGGTTTCATAACTCGCACATATACGTCCAAAAAGATCATATCATCTTCTGAAATTGGTTCTAAAAGCATTTTTTGTTGACACTGACGAACTTTTTCAATTCCAATATCAACAATACGTTGCACCGAAAGGTAGGGTTCAGAAATGTAGCGCCAGCTTCCTCTTCTGCAATATCAGCATATTTTGTGCTGAGATGCACATCATTTGAAATAGCTTGCACTTTACTCATTGCTGCATCATACATTCTTTTATATTTTCTCGAGCTTTAAAGCTATCGCCTGCTACTACAAGGTTAAGAGTATGGTTGGCACATCTCTTGTGTTGTAGCAATTTATTTAAAACAGATTTAGGTAACTCATCTTCGTCTTCCATCAAGTCATTATCTGCAGCCTGAATAAGTGTAGATACATCCAATATATCAACATTAGTTTCCTCAGCAACAGTTTGTGAGATTTCATAATCCAAATATATTTCAGGCAGTAGTTTAAATTATTTTATCATATTTAAATCATTATCAGTAATTAAGTTTACAACTTTCTCAGTGATACCAAATTCATTCAATATGCCTACAACCTTTTGTGCAATTCTTGCTCCTGTGTTTTTATTTTCAAAACGTCTGCATACAAGCGTGCCTGACACACTCTCTAAGTTTTTTGGATTAACATAATGAACTGTCATACTAAGAAAACCTCTGTTATGGCTGCTCCATAAATCTGCTGTACATGAAATAAATTTAATTTTTTTTAATTCGTCGATTAAAATATTTTTTTTTTTGTTCTTCATAAAGTTCTGTAACTCTTCTAGCAAGCGTACGTCGACTAGGTAAAACATATCCTGGGTCTATTTTTGCACAAAATGTATTAAATCCGCTGCGCTCTACAGTAGCTAAAGGCATCATGTCTTCCAACAGCATTGATAATAGAACTGATTGAAAATTTGTTCTTTTTGTTTAAAGTGTGAAAATTTGTTCATTATGTCGGCCATTTTGAAATAAACAAAGTCGTCGTAAAAATCCTGATACATCCTGAAAAAACCCACTGTTTCATAACAATTGCGGTTGTGGTGCACCTGTTGATCGAAACAACGCGCTGAAAGGGTAGAAGGAAATACAAAAACCAAAGACGTTAAATAAAGAAAATTTATGAATAAGAAAAAGCCAAAGACAAAATTTTCACATGATAATTTGAAATTTTTCGAAATATTCAATAAATGGAAAGGAAATATTTTTAGTTACAATATTTTAGTTAAACTTTTTTTTTTTAGTAATAACTAAAAAAATGTAGTTAAACTGATGATTTAACTAAACTTTTTAAAAAAGTTAAACTTTCTATTTAACTCTTTAAAAAGAGTTTAACTAAAAGTTAGTTACATTTTAGTTAAAATTTTGTAACTTTTGCCCATCACTGATCATGTTAGTCTAATAATTGATACAAATATATAAATCAATGTTCGTTTGTGCTTTGTATAGAGCATAAAAACATCAATAAATTTTTCTCTATGAGTTATGACCGGCAACACTCACACCTCGTCCCTGCGCCCCTGACAGATAATAATTAACATTCACCTCAAAGTATGCTTCGAAAAACAACCATCAGTACACTTTTTTCAAATGACACATGCCCCCCCTCCTCCCAGGTGATGGGCCGAGGGTGGGGCCCAAGCTGATTTAACGTCAATTTCTATGGAGTTTCTGTCAAAAAAAAAAAATAACGATGTCCGGCTGTATATTCCAATTACCCAGAAATACTTGTTTGAATAAAAACACACACTATTTTATCAGTCCTTTGTAAATTAATGTGGTCACTTAAGATAAATCTAATCCCGGGCCCCGCCCTCCCTAAAGCCGACCCAGCTGGACATATTTCAATTTCTGAGTAAATTATAAATATACGTTTCCTGCCACAATAAATACAAACATACAGAATATCAATTTAAACGCATTGTCAATTTAAACGAATTGTCAATTTGAATTCGATTTTCCGTAAAGCCACCGTATTTGTGTATATTTCTGTTGTGTATACATTTTTATACCCCACATTATTCAAACGGGAAATAACAAAAATGTCAGCAATTGTTATAGTCATAGTAATGGGCTTTCTGTATGATGACCAGTGCCGGCTTTAAGCCGATTTGATTGATTGCTCCAAATTGGACCCCGCTTTTTACATTTTTATTAATAGTATAAAAGTTATTATTGTAAAAAAAAAATTAGAAGAGGGGTCTCGCAGGGCAAGCATCCGTTAAAGTGGGCCTCCGCAATTCGTAAGGCCGCCCCTGATGGTAAGAATTCTATGATTCCAGCTCTTTTAATAGTCTTAGTCCACTAATTTTTTTTAAAGGTCTAATTTGGTCATAGTACACAAGATGGCGACATATACAAGTAGAAATGCAAATGCTGGACATAATGAGAATACCATTTAAAACAAACAAACAAACACCGAAGAACTTGCCGTACATTATTGTTCACAGGCCCTGGTTCCTTTCGACAGCGAGCTGCCCTCGGAGCTGACCATCAGAGTGTTTACAGTGGCCTGGTCATCTCCTGACAAGTCCATACCGCCCACAGAGTGCGTCACAGCCCTGTGTCAAAACATCGCCACATTTCTACAGGACACCTCCACGTCACTCATCGCTGTACAGTGCCGGTCAGTTGTCTTCTGCTTTTAGTTGTGTGTGTGTGTGTGTGTGTGTGTGTGTGTGTGTGATGTCCCCTGTAAGGATGAGATGAAATCTCTTAGATCCTATAAACCAAGTGGTGCCCCCAAACCACTCCGGCCCGCGGACCGGTGCCTGTCCGTGGATCAAAGGGCACCGGGCCGCCCAAGAGACATTACATTATTTCTTTTTTTTTACTTTTTATGGTGCATTTCTCTCGGGATAGTGCGACTTTCCATGGACGAGTGGTTAATAGCTGGGCGGCTGTGAGTGCCAGTGGCAATGTAAATCAAAACAATCTAAAATATAAATAATCAACATTCCCCCTTGCCCCCCAGCGGGCCGCTGTGAAATGATTAAACGTCGATCGGTCCCCGTGCGAGAAAAAAGGTTGGGGAACACTGCTATGAACTATTAATGAGACGGTTTGTATGATGCCCTTCTTTCAGCCCCACCATAGCCGATAGTGCAATGGCCATGGAGGTACCACGGGAGACATAGCGGGGGACTTAAGCTACGACCTGAAATATCCATTGGTCCTCACCGGAGATCGACCTAGGGTATCTTAAGTCGAATGTCGACCGCACGACCACCCGTCCCCCCCCCACCCCCCGTGCTTTTAGTAGTCTCGGTCTATATTTCCTGCATTGACCCAAAGTCTGCGCATCCGCAAAGATAATTGGCAGCGTGCAACTTTATAAAGAAACAAAAAAAAAATGAATTCATTGTGAAGCAAAATGGTGTGTATATACAAAGGAAACATCCGTGAACTGTGTTTTAATCAGCGTGCGCCCTTGGCGTGTCGTCTGTTGGTGTCTGTACAGACACACTGCTTACAGCCACGGTTCTTAACCGGCAGTACGCGTACTCTTACTTAAGGCTACGGCAAAGTCTATTCAGGGGTACACAGCGACATATGATTTTCGTTTAAAGTAACCAATAGTTTTGAAGAACTTACGTGTTACGTATCGGCCAGTGGTGTATTGGGAGGGGAACGCGGTGGAACGACGTTCTCTTACCTTTTTTTCAGAACCGGAACGCGTTCCAGTACTTTTTCATGTCCCGACAACTCCCACTTATTTTTTGGCTCCCACTATGCTCTCCCTTACTTCTTATTGTACAAATACATCACTGGTACCGGCGGACATACTTTCGTACCCTTTGGGGTACAGTCGCAAAAAAGGCTGAGAGTTTAGACGGTGCAGTGATTAGAATTTGAAAGCACTGGCTTTTATGGTGCGATATCAGAATTTATATTATAATACAACCAAGACACGATATTAAAACATGAGTTTTTAAAACTATTTTTTTAAAATTTAAATGCACGCGTGTGTAGTGTGTACGCTGCTTTGACCTACCAACAAGCGTCAGTCACGTGCCAGCATAAATCGCACGCAGCATTATTGATACAAGGGAAGCAACCCATTTATTAGTGTCCTTCGTCAAAGTCAAACACGGCTACGTCCCCTAAATACTTATGAGAAATTTTTTTAAACTCGTATTTGTTAAAAGTAAAAAAAAAAAAAAATAATTACTTGCAAAACATTTTCTTCTGCGCCCCCGGGGGTATCAAATTCCACAGGCCCGCCCCTGGTCCAACGTATTTACCGACAATCTGTATAGTCTTTTAGCTCTAAATTCGGAAAAATCAGGAATTAGATGGGAAATAGATTTATCGATACTTGTAGGGGAATCGGTATAAAGTTTGTTATCGTGCCACTCGTATTATAATATCGCACTGGCTACGGTTCCAAGGAACGGGGTCCAACTATAGATGCACTTGCGCTCTATCGCTCTAGACGGACTTGATTTTTTTTACGGCTGTAGATGTGCGCATGCGCGATCGCCGGACTATAAATATTGCTCCTAACCCTAACCCTATCCCTATCCCTAACCCTAAACCCCCCTTAACCTAACCCTAATCCTAACCCTAACCCTAGCCCCGAAAGCAAAAAAAAATATGCAATAATAAGCAGTCCGTCTGCCGCGCATGCGCATCTATAGCTGGACCCCGAAAAAAAAGAACACGGAGTCCCGTTACTTGGAACCGTAGCCACTTCCTTATAATATTCATAAATGAAACACCACCACCAAATATCGTGAATCGATCATGAATGTCTCAGCCAGTAGGACGTATTTCTTAAAGCCCGTATGTTTAACATTTTTTCAGGGATGGCTGGTCAACTAGTGGACTTTTCTGTGCCGCTTACAATGTCATGGCCAGTCTAGCTATGGACAAGGAAGTGGACGTTTATCTCTTGGCCAGAATGGTGCAGAATCGATTGTCTCACACCTTGTCACAGGTATAAGAAAAAAGTATTGCAAACAAATATTTCCCGTCTTCATTTCACTCACAGTGCATCATACAAAATGACATCCTTCAGAATGACGACATCATACAAAATGACATCCTTCAGAAAGACCACATCATACAAAATGACATCCTTCAGAATAATGATATCATACAAAATGACATCCTTCAGAATAATGATATCATACAAAATGACATCCTTCAGAATGACGACATCATACAAAATGACATCCTTCAGAATGACCACATCATACAAAATGACATCCTTCAGAATGACAACATCATACAAAATGGCATCTTACAGAATGACATGATACAGAATGGCATCCTACAGAATGACAACATCCTACAGAATGACATCCTACAAAATGACAAAACATCCACATAAAAAAAATGATCAACACATAAACAAAAAAATATTGACTAATTTGGTATAAAAATTATTTTTTTTTCATTTAAAAATTCATCGATATTATATAATAAAGGGCAAAAAAAAAATCAACACAGTTTATGCATTGTACAGAAAACGCAAATCGTCATTTTAAATTAATATCATTTTTAAAAACTGAACGATAGATTTGCTAATGTATCACAATTTTGAGATTAAACCAACAACATCACATGTTGTGGGGGAAAACTAGATTCCTTAATAAATAAATAAATAAATAAAATATGATAAATAAATTTAATGGTGATTAAACGCCAACTTATAATTTTGGCAAATTTCCTTCCATTTAGTATTTTAAAATAACTTAAAACAAACTTTTGCACATCAGGTTTTATGATGAAATTCATACGACTGTCGTAAGTTCATTTTTTTTTCTTTTAACTTGGACAGTATGAAGGCACGATCGGATAGCTAAACTAGCTCACAACGTAAGCCCCCCCCCCCTCTTATTACCTCCCCCCTTTCAGTACAAGTTGTTAAAATTCTGATGACCCCCCCCCCGCCCCCGCCTCCCCCTTTTCCGTGGTACTGCACACAACTAGATTTAATTTCACAAATGTACTTTTATCATTGACCACAAAAAAAAAAAAATTCCCGTTCTTTACATGCCTTTGACTTATGATTGTTTTCTTTCTTTCCAAATAAACAAAACAAAACAACAAGAATGAGTACAGTTACCTGTACCAGCTATGTGAGGACTACAGCATAAAACAGAACTCAACCGTGATATGAAAGACACAAGTATTGAGGTTGCAAGAGTCCCGGCACAGAAGTTGAAACAAAATATGTTGATCACTCAAGATACATTTTTGTTGAACAACTCCCATCAGTGATTCTCTTCATTTCAAACTTTCTCTGGTTTGTCCGGTCGACATTTATTCAAAGTGGCCTATCTCTGTTTTATTATATTTCATACTCTCATGTCGCCGATGTATTCATTGACCTATGTTTCTTGAATAATTTATGATGACCTCTCTCTCTCTCTCCCCCCCCCCCGAACTGTGATGTAATGATACACAAGTGTTTATAATTGTAAAATGTTTTTATTTTGTGTTATGTATATTTTGGTAAAGAAAATATACAAATTATACATGTACTTTTGTTGTTTTTTTTCCTGTGACGTAAGACATACGTGCTACATAAAGATCTTACCTAGTCAGCGTATTGTGATTTTCTGGTGGATATATTTTACTTTATTTTTATTTTTCTTTATCAATGTTTCATTTTTTTTTTTTTAACTTTGAAAATTATTTTATAAGAGAGGAAAAATGTAATTTCTTGATTTTCTTTTATATTCATTTTATGTTTTTTTTTTAAAAAAAAAAGAGAAAAAGAAATATATTTATTCAACCAAAAAAATTATCATGTACTTTTGCAGGTTCAAAATATTTCAAACTAGGGGGCTCTTCTTAGGTGTTTTCACCCTCCCCCACCCCCCCCCAAACCAGAGGAAGACTGAAATTTATTTTTAACAGCCCTAGGCTGCATATCGCACCAAAGAGTTTAAACACCTGCGAACGACTTAAGCTCGAGGCTTGGGGTGTTGTCATAGTCTTCACACCCTAGGGCCGCCACTGCAAATTTTTAAAATATATTTTGGGGTCTAATCCAAATGTACCTGCAAGTCCCCCTGATAGCATCGGATTTTTATAGGGTTCGATTCTGGAAGGTGGGCACTATTTTGTCTATTAGTTTACCTGTCTATAATACTGCCTCTACACGGCAGTAACTGAAAGTACTTTACATTTCATTTTTTTTTTCGGATCAGGATGTTTTAATACATTTTTCCCATGACATGAATTGATTCTATTTAAATCAATTATTTTCTTGAAATAAAGATCAGATTTAAAATAAAATCTATGTATTATATAAATCAGTTTGAATATATTTTATTTGATAATAACAATTAAAAAAAAAGGGTTATTTTGTAATCCAAAAATGAAAAAAAAAAAAAAATTCTGCTTTAGTTATTTAAACATTTTTTTTTTTGGGAACTGTGTCTTACACACTGACTATATATCATACACAAAGCGCATCGATATTTAAAAAAGTTATTTAAATGACAAAAAAAAAATGCAACTATTGGGTGTATTTTCTAACTGCTTTCTCCACATAAAATTTCTGTTCCTCTATTTATTTCTAATTATTTTCTTAAATTTCATTGGGAAAAATTTTGTAATTGATGTTTGAGGCATTTATAAATAGATTTTCTTGGAATTTTGAGAAATGTTCTTGCTCCATGACAATGCATGATTCAATAATTAGATTTGCAATAAATTAATTATTGCGTTTATTTTTCATAAATATGAGTAAGAAAAAATATAATTAATGGATATAACCGTGTTAAACTGTTAAACTATGATGAACTTTTAATAAATGGGCTAATTCCCTTGCATTAAAAAAATTACTACGATTCATGTCGAGATCTGTACTAGCGCGTGATTACCGCGTGCTGGTAGGTCAAAGCAGTACACACGCGTGCTACATTGTATGTCTCTCACTATATCTTTTCAATCGAAAGCGTCTTTAAAAAAATGTCAACAAAACTACTTGTTTTAAGCTTTATAAGAGTTAAATGGGGGATTAGGTGCACTCTTACTTAATTAAACTTGATAAGATTAAAACTTATTGCATAATTTAAAAAAAAAAATATTCTAGAAAACGGTTAGTTTTAAAAACTGTTTTTATCGTCCATTGTTTCCTGTTCATTACTTAAAACAATAAATATTGATACACAATAGAAAAAAAAACCCACAATTGTGTTGTCTTTCTAAACAAACAACATCAACAACAACAGCAACAACACACGCAATTAAAATTGACTGGTTTGCATCTCTATATAATTTTTATTTTGTGATTTTTTACAATGTATCCTTTTTTTTTTTTTTTAAAAGAGCGTGTCACGTGATATAGTGTCACGTGAGATAGTATCACGTGAGATAGTGTCACGTGGGGTACTTTAAGAAGTTTTGACTGAGCGACACGGGTTATAGCTTACAAGAGCGAAGTATAGACACAGTGGCGTAGCGAGCTTAACTCGCGCCCGGGGCAAAATACCTTTTTAGCGCCCCCCCCCCACATTCGAAAACCATATATGTAAATTTCGTGCCCCCTTTATGAGTAGCGCCCGAGGCATGATGCCCCCACCCCTTGCCCCCCTCCTCTCACCACGCCACTGTATAGACAGTATAAATACAATAGCTTTGAGTGTCCACCCGGTTTCTGAATTTCAAACTTACCAGGGGAACACAATTGTCGCTCAGTTGCCATGTTAAATTAGTCTCTGCTGTTTATTATCAAACATTTTGTTTGTTTTTATTGTGGTACCAAGCCTTAAAGCAGAAAAGAACAATAATTACGATTGGTTCATTTTGTGCTCATTTGTCCGTCAGTTACTCTGATATTATAAAACTGTTTCTTTCACAATAAATATATTATTGCCTTTTTTTGCTGTTGATTTGTAAGTTTTTTTTTTTACATCAAAATTATTTAGAAATAAATTGTTTAATCAAATTATTAATCAAAATCAAGTCTTCTGCAGACAAAGAGAACAGTGTAGATAAAATATTAAAGTGGTAAAAAACTAGAACCATTTTACCAGCTTTTGGTCAATGTACAGTCGAAATTATTAAGATTATAATCTTCTTTTACCCCCCCCCTTCCCCACCCTTTAAACACCGGACCTGGAGTAACGCTTTATTCATTAAAATATCGTATCGACATAGTCATTAAAATAGAGAGTATCGATATTGTCATTAGAATAGAGAGTATCGACATAGCCATTAGAACAGAGTATCGACATAGCCATTAGAATAGAGAGTATCGACATAGCCATTAGAACAGAGTATCGACATAGCCATTAGAACAGAGTATCGACATAGCCATTAGAATAGAGAGTATCGACATAGCCATTAGAACAGAGTATCGACATAGTCATTAGAATAGAGAGTATCGACATAGCCATTAGAACAGAGTATCGACATAGCCATTAGAACAGAGTATCGACATAGTCATTAGAATAGAGATTATCGACATAGCCATTAGAACAGAGTATCGAGATAGCCATTAGAACAGAGTATCGACATAGCCATTAGAACAGAGTATCGACATAGCCATTAGAATAGAGAGTATCGACATAGCCATTAGAATATATGTTGGAGGTCCTGAATGATATCAATCTCGTGTGGGACTGATACGTTATTTCATTAATTTTATCATTTCATTTCACACGCTGACTTAGCTGTAATAACAGTTCGCCCATTTACACTTAGTAGATACTATAGACCAGTGATGCTAAACCTTTTTTTTTCTGTGGGCCATTATTGTCTGCCAAAAACATTTGGAGGGCCAAAAATATAATTTTTATATATGTATGTATATGATGAGATGTTATTTTTTTTTAAACTTGTGGGGGGCCAAAATATTATCATAAAGGGCCAAATTTGGCCCGCGGGCCAGTATTTTAGCATCACATCCGGACAGTTAAATCAGGCCCGCCACTCGTTTCGAGTGAAGCGCAGCACACACACACACACACTCTTTCTCTCTCTCTCTCTCTCTCTCTCTATCTCTCTGTCTATATATATATATCTTTCTCTCTCTCTCTATATCTCTTTCTATCTCTCTCTCTCTCTCTCTCTCTCTCTCTCTCTCTCTTAGAACTATCTCAGTGAAACTACAGGCTGAGATTAGTCTCTTAGAGCCCGTGAGATCAGACTTGCTGTGTCTCTCAACATCTGGAGACTGCCATAAAAATGGCCAGCAAGCTGACGGACTGGTCCACCATGTGGTCCGTCAGCCCGGAACACTCGAAAAGCACCAGCGCAGAACTAGCCTTTATGTTCTGACGTTTAGATTTAATTTATATTAGTTTATGTCAAAACTTCATCCACCTGCTCTTAGTCCTGCCCGCCTTCAAATCTGCGAATCCAATGAGGCAAGCGACTTTAAAAGTTTGCCAACCCAAAGGGTTTAAAATGTAATTCAAAAAACGTTCTTTACTAACTACAGAACAGTTTGTTAAAATATTTTATGGCATAAATAACTTTTTAAAATGGTGTTTTTAAGTTTTATTCTTCATTTAATATGTTTCACTAAGTGTGTGAAAAAAATTACCAGCTTTTATTTGTATAAATAGGGTATAGTTTGTTGTTATGATACAACAAATGTGCGAAAGTACACTGAATTATAAATTCAGTTTTTTTTTACCCCATACTCTACTTGTTTAGTTTATTTTCCCTCATTATGTCCATTACGAAAATAATTTACTTCGGAAGTACATGTAAACGTTGTGTTCATTTATTGATTTATGAAAATACTAGTAGTTGCTCGTTGCATTCGCAACTTAAGTTTTTATCTCAATAAAATGTTTAATATGATCATTAATAGGAACTATTAACACGGAATTCAAGTGCATAACAAAAACTTAGTAAATAGCCGGTTTGGGCAAAATCACTAGTGATCTATAATTGCATCTAAAGCATGGCTTGATGTCATCGTGTACTCATACAGCAAAAACATTTCCGCTGCAAATGTATTGTGCGCAAATTTTGTTTGACTGTCTTCTCTAATAGGAACTATTAACACGGAATTCCAAGTGCAGAATTATTTTTTTTAATTTATAGCACGGCGTTCCCATTCTGCCACATGCGCAGCCGACTTACGTGAAATGACGTCATAGAGGATATCCTAAGTGCAGAATTATTTTTTTTGTTATAGATAAATTGTACCATCTGTAAATCAATTTAACTACTGAATTTTAAAATACGATTGATTAGATTAATTAGGTGCTGATTTATGCCACCTTCCTAATGTGCAGAAATGACCTACATTTTATACGTCACAAATTACGTTTTACCGTCAACGCTAACCAACCAAACCAAACCAAATAACCAACCCAAACTAAACACCATTAGGTAAAGATATTGTTGCTAATTTATCTCATCAGTTACGTTTTGCCATTAATTCTATCAATGTTAAAATCAAAACAAAGCATTAAAAAAAAGTTTTATAAAAATGCACTGAAAAGTAAACAAATAACTACTTTATTATGCCATTTGCAGCACGAAGGCACGATACAGCACCCATCTGGAAATGACGTCATAGAGGATTTTTTTTTTTATTTTATAGCGACGGCGCTCCATTCTGCAAAAAAAAATGGACCATCGGGAAACGACGTCATAGATTATTCATAGCGACGGCGTTCCCATTCCGCTCACACGGACGGACTACAAGATAACTGCTTTATTAATGGATTTCATCGTTATTGTGCATATACAATTCTACAAAATACAGAAGAGTTCTGTCACTGACCAATATTGATATATCAAAGTTAAATAAAAAGTGTATACAAAAGTTGATTAAGTAAGATTTTATCCAATATTATAAAAACCAAGATGACTTTGGCATGAAGAATAACATTCTACCGTTTATTCCAATACAACAAACATTAATAAGACGAGTTATTTATTATTATTTTTTCAGTTGAGTTCATCATGTATAAATGTAAGCTATTTCACTCAGTTTATTCAAACAGAATACGTATGGCTAAAAATATATTTTTTCTAAGAAAAGAAACTAAATTACATAGAGTACTCTAACGACTAAACTTTTTATGTTCGGTTATACAATGACTGTTTTAAAAATGAAAACGTTTAAACAAAACACATTAAGTTCGGATACATTAGTTGTTTTGATGTTTACTAAAAACAAAATTTCAAGCACCTTATAATTTTTGTAACTATAAATAGACTTTTGTGGTTAGTGACAGTCTCCAAGTTCCATCACTGCTGCTGACGAATCAACAAAAAGTATCGATTATCTCCCATCCCTGGCGGTCCGGTTCCAGTATTGGTAATTGCTGGCGGATCTGTCGAGCTTGGCTTGACAGAGTGTCCGAAAAACTGTGCGAGTGAGTGCGTGTGTGCGTGTGTGTGTGTGTGTGTGTGTCTTGTATTGGTTTAACACATGTGCCATGGTCCACATACCAGCAAAAAACAAGTGAGGGAAATGAAAAAAAAAACAGGAACAATAAATACACAACACACACGCACACACACACACATATATAAAAATAAACAAAAGCAGTCTTGCTGGTAACTAGGTCATTTAAGTAATACAGTGTCAACGCCCATCAAGACACAACACACACCCGCTGAAAAAACTGCCCCGTGTCGTTTATAGGCCAATACTCTGGGTCACTTTAGGACATATAGGACAATACTTTCATATAGGTCGATACCTTCAGGACAAATGGGACATAACTTTAAGGCATATATGACATTCACTTTAGTACACATTATACAATAGTTTAAAAATATAGGGAAATACTCTAGGGACATTATAGTCAATAATTTAAGGACATTTAGAGCAATATTTTAGGGACAATAAATATAGGGCAACACTTTCAGGAGATGTATGGAATACTTTCAGGACATTTAGGATATTACATAATGAGGTAGACATATTTTGTTTTGGAAAGATAGGGGGACAAGGGGAACGACCACAGAAGATTGTAATTTATGATTGGGTTAGGGCGTGCACAAAATACAGCCCGCGGGTCAGGTCCGGCCAATCAGACTGTTTGTATGGCCCGCCACTCGGAGTGAACCACAGCACTAGCTTTGTAAGTTATGACGTTTTCCTTCAATGTAGATTACTTCCTGTCAACACTCTATCCATCACTCTATCCACCACTCTATCCATCACTCTATCCATCTGCTCTTGGTCAAGCCAGTCGGTCAAATCTACGAGTCCAATGTTACCCGCGATAAAATGTTTGCCCCCGAACTGAATCTGTCATCTTTATACGTGTCATTGTGTGAGTTTGTTATCTTAATACGTGTCATTGTGTGAGTTTGTTATCTTTATACGTGTCATTGTGTGAGTCTGTTATCTTTATACGTGTCATTGCGTGAGTCTGTTATCTTTATACGTGTCATTGTGTGAGTCTGTTATCTTTATACGTGTCATTGTGTGAGTCTGTTATCTTTATACGTGTCATTGTGTGAGTCTGTTATCTTTATACGTGTCATTGTGAGTCTGTTATCTTTATATGTGTCATTGTGTGAGTCTGTCATCTTTATATGTGTCATTGTGTGAGTTTGTTATCTTTATACGTGTCATTGTGTGAGTTTGTTATCTTCATACGTGTCATTGTGTGAGTTTATTATCTTCATACGTGTCATTGTGTGAGTTTATTATCTTCATACGTGTCATTGTGTGTGTTTGTTATCTTTATACGTGTCATTGTGTGTGTTTGTCATCTTTATACATGTCATTGTGTGAGTTTGTTATCTTTATACGTGTCATTGTGTGAGTTTGTTATCTTTTTATGTGTCATTGTGTGGGTTTGTTATCTTCATACGTGTCATTGTGTGAGTTTGTTATCTTCATACGTGTCATTGTGTGAGTTTGTTATCTTTATACGTGTCATTGTGTGAGTTTGTTATCTTTATACGTGCCATTGTGTGAGTTTGTTATCTTCATACGTGTCATTGTGTGGGTTTGTTATCTTTATTCGTGTCATTGTGTGAGTCTGTTATCTTTATATATGTCATATTGTGAGTTTATTGTTTTGATGAGTGTCTATGTGTGAGTTTATTCTTTATAACTTGTGCATTCTTCCCACCCATTACTGAAACTGTTTCAGCACTGGCCATTTTAAAATAAATGTTGCCAGTTTGTAATAATGTAGGCTAATATATAATTCAGTTATCATAATTAAACTTTATAGCACATTTAATGAAATCAGCCAGGCTATAAACATTTCAGACAAAACAGCTGAAAGTCAACCCATTAACAGTGTCTGGCGGCCGACCTTTTTGAACCTTTTTCTTTCCGGCGATCGGTATAAAACTAGGACCTCTTGGGTTGTATTGTCTGCTGGTAGCAACAGGTCATTGGATGGTTGAGAAACCTACTTAGTAGATATAGTATATATAGGGCAGTGCACAAACAAAGGACGCAGCTTGTGTTTGGTTCAGTAACTCAGATCTTTGATATACATTAAACCTTGTGGGCGGGACTGAGTTGAATTTGATGACATTCGATTCTAAGCTACTAAAACTTTAAAGAAATTATTTAAAGTTCTTTCGAAAATGCTGGAATTAATTGTTGAACGTATTTAATATAAATTAGAAAACATCGCAAAGTCTGTCCCTCGGGTCCCTAAAGAATGATTCTAATTTAAAAGGTTAAAGTTTAGCTTACTAGGTCATGAGATTTAATTAATTTTATTTTTTTTGGCTATAATTGCATTTTTCAAATATCTATATAAATAATAGCGGTCTCACGTCTGCCTTAGATCGAAATGAAGAATTAAAAATGGCTTCTTGCCTGCGTCTCGATTTAATAAATGTTTTTTTTTAAATCTACAGTTTTGAATAGTTTCTGCGGTTTTCAAATATAAACCTAAAGTTCAAAATGTTGAAATAATTCCATTTTAATATTTATTTGTTTGATTTTGTGTATTTCTACATCATATTGCATCTTTAAATTGTGATAAAAAACCTAACTGAATATAACTCTTCTATGCAAAGGTTTTGAAGGGTACATCTAGTTAGATAATAATAAATTCCACTTGTCACCATTTCAATATCTTGTTTAATACATTTGGCACACTTTTTGTTTCCATTTTGTGGTTTTAAAATAGGCGGTGGCTCCGACACTTTTCGCAACACTTGCCAGGGTGAAGGCGTAGTTCACGAGATGAAATTGCGTTCATTTGACACCTGCTGTAACATTATGACGACATTTTTGATTCAAATTCAAATGTTTGTTTCTCGCTACGCTGTTGTTTGCATTGTGTAGGTGTGTGCGCATCTGTGTGTACGTGTCGTGTATGAATATGTGCATGTGTGTGTGTGGGGGGAGGATTTAATGTAACAAGTGAGATGTTTTGTCTGACCAAATAAATTATTTTTGGCCAGATTTCAGCAATCACTCAAGCGACCTTCAATTTAACAGGCCTTCAGCTACTTTTTTTTCTCAAGGGACAATACGTCAACACATACCAGTCAAATAAGTCAACACATACCAGTCAAATAAGTCACAACATACCAGTCAAATAAGTCAACACATACCAATCAAATAAGTCAACACATACCAGTCAAAAAAGTCAACACATGCCAGTCAAATAAGTCACAACATACCAGTAAAATAAGTCAACACATACCAGTCAAATAAGTCAACACATACCAGTCAAAGAAGTCAACACATACCAATCAAATAAGTCAACACATACCAATCAAATAAGTCAACACATACCAATCAAATAAGTCAACACATACCAATCAAATAAGTTGCCGATTTAAAAAAAAAAAGTAAAATAAATCTGATTTAAGCGGACTTTTTTTCTATAATTCAGTACATCGATATGTTTAGTGTAGCTAGGTCAAGCCAATCCAGGAGGTAATCATTGTTGGAGGGAGAAATTCAGTGGGGGTAGGCGAGAGAGAGCGATCAATATTTTGTAACCACCTTATCCAGAGTGGGCGGAGAAAGGTGGGAAGATTAAAGGAAACATCTTTTTTGTCCCAGATTTTTTTTGCAGTAAAAAGTGTTATTTTCTTTTTCATATTATGTGTACATGGTGGCCGGTAAGTGTCACACTAAAAGTGCGTTTCGGCTGCACTGACCTGTATCGATCTGGTAGATAAAAATAACTCCCCATCTCAGTCTACAGTGGGACAAAGGTCAGCTGAACAAACCACTGGCGTATTTTTCGTAAGTGCAAACACCCGAATTTCGAATAAAAACAACTAAAGTGAATGAAAAAAAGCTAATTCCGACAGCACAAGTCCATGAAAACTTGAAAAAGAAAGCGAATCACTGAGTAGGTATGGGGGAGTTGAATCCACTAAAAGAAATCACTGAGCAGGTATGGGAGAGTTGAATCCACTAAAAGTAATCACTGAGTAGGCATGGAGTTGAATCCAATTAAAGTAACATTGTAGTAGCGATTGATAAACAGACATGAAGGACGAGCCAGTGTTCTGTAGTTCCTGTTGAAATAGTTCTACGCTACACAGATGTACAAGATATATTTATTACGCACTTGTTAGAAGACCAGATAAACCATTATATTAGGGTATAAGGAACATGACATATATAATTTTTTTTTTTTTTCAAATTTTTTTTTCAGGATTAGGGTTAGGGATAGGGTTAGGGTTAGGGATAGGGTTAGGGATAGAGATAGATATCAATTTGCGCGAAAATCCCCGGAAAATTAGTAACGGGTCGACCGTACATATGCTAGTAGTCGACCCTCTAGAGAGTCGAGTAACAAGTGCCTATTTATTATTTAGTTCCTGTTGAAATAGTTCTACGCTACAAAGATGTACGAGATATATTTATTATTTAGTTCCTGTTGAAATAGTTCTTCGCTACACAGATATACGAGATATATTTATTATTTAGTTCCTGTTGAAATAGTTCTACGCTACACAGATGTACGAGATATATTTATTATTTTGTTCCTGTTGAAATAGTTCTACGCCACACAGATGTACGAGACATATTTATTATTTAGTTCCTGTTGAAATAGTTCTACGCTACACAGATGTACGAGATATATTTATTATTTAGTTCCTGTTGAAATAGTTCTACGTTACACAGATGTACGAGATATATTTATTATTTAGATGTACGAGATATATTTATTATTTAGTTCCTGTTGAAATAGTTCTACGCTACACAGATGTACGAGATATATTTATTATTTAGTTCCTGTTGAAATAGTTCTACGTTACACAGATGTACGACATATATGTATTATTCAGGACCGTACACACTGCTGTTATGGGTTCGTTGTTAATTATCCTCAAACGTTGTCACTAGGAGGCACTTCTGTTGTTAGCCCGCTACGGATGCGGTAGGTGAACGGGTTCAAATCTAAGCGAGACCAGACCCCCACGCATGTCTTCCGTAGTGCCTCCATGGCCATTGCACACTGGTCTTTTGGCGAATATGGTGATGGTGAAAGAATGAAAATCCTGTAAGGATGAGATGCTTATAAACATGTCACCCTTTACATGGACTTGAAAGATAACATGTCACCCGTTACACGGACTTGACAGATAACATGTCACCCTTACATGGACATGACAGATAACATGTCACCCTTACATGGACATGACAGATAACATGTCACCCTTACATTGACTTGACAGATAACATGTCACCCTTACATGGACTTGACAGATAACATTTCACCCTTACATGGACTTGACAGATAACATTTCACCCTTACATGGACTTGAAAGATAAACATGTCACCCTTACATGGACTTGACAGATAACATGTCACCCTTACATGGACTTGACAGATAACATGTTACCCTTACATTGACTTGAAAGATAACATGTCACCCTTACATGGACTTCACAGATAAACATGTCACCCGTTACATGGACTTCACATGATAAACATATAATTTACAGGGACTTCGCAGATTAACATGTCACCCTAACAGGGACTTCACAGATAAACATATCATTTACAGGGACTTCACAGATTAACATCTCATCCTTACAGAGACTTCACATATCATTTATATGTCATTCTACAGAATGATTGTCGTAGAATGATTGTCATAGAATGGTTGTCGTAGAATGATTGTCGTAAAATGGCCTTCAATAAGACTAGGCCAGGTGCCTATAATAAATATTGTTAAGACGGATTTTGTTGTTTGTGTTGTTGTTCATTAGTTTTATAAATATAAAGCAGTGCATTCTTTAAGCTATAACTTTTCTTTCATTTTTTTCTACATTTTTTTTGTCTCGTGACCAAGAATTTTAAATCATCTGTTAAAAGTTCAAGGCAATGGTATTTTCGTGACCTTTCACCTTAGACAACTGTGGCTCTTTAAATCGCACCTAGTTACTCTCCAGTTTTCAGTAGTCAGCTTTATAATATTTCGTATGCTGCACCACTCATCTGCACAACTTCTGTTGTCCCTGCAGCGCTTCACCTCCCACCCCACTCCCCAGATACACTTGTTTATAAATCACTCCATCCCCTCACACACACACACACACAGTCACATGTTTTTCTCTCTCTCTTTATATATATACATATATATATACATATATATATATATATATATATATATATATATATATATATTAAAAAACAACATTATCATGTGACCAGACAAGCAGAAATTCGCCCGGTCATGAGGAGTCCCGCTTTAACTCATGAAACCTTTTAGCACTGAGGCAGATTGTGATTATATAGGGCAGTGCCCTTCACTTTTTAAAATCCTTTCAACTGTCTCCGTCTCAAAACTGAGCGAGGTGGTCTAGTTTCAATGACAATGTGTTTTGCTTTTATTAAAACTGTTAAATAAAAATATGATATGAACAGGATTTAGTCAAAGGACAGTCGATAATCATATAACCGAAGCATTGCTCCTATATACACGAAAGTCCATGGGGGGGGGGAAACTCAGTGGGGTCCAAGTAGCTCAACGTCAATACAGACTTTTTAACATGACTTAAACTTTTAATAATGATATGACTTTTTTTCAAATGTTATCGTGAACGAATCAACCTACAGCAAACATCTCATTTCAGTTATAGTCACTTACTACGAAGTTAGACCAGTTGTTATCTAATGCCATACTAAGGTCTTTTTGCGCGGAGGATACGTGCCACAAATATGCAGCAAAATAAAATCGCACAAAGAAAGTGTGTATTTTCCTCAGTGCTATTTTTCTAAAAAAAAAAAAAGGTACCGCAACGCCGTCGTGTCATAAAGAAATAAAACTGAAAATTGTGCAGTAAACAAACGGTTACGGAAAAAGTGCCCGAACGCCGTTCCGGTGAGTTCCGCCAGAAAAATAGCATTGATTTTCCTAGTAACAAAAAGGGCCACGTTACCAAATTTTCTCTGCATATTAGTGGAATCGATATATAGCCTCAAATAAAAATCCGCAAGTTGAACCAGTTGAATCGGCATATGGCCTTCGCGATCCGCGAGTTGAACCAGTGGATTCGATATTTTACCTCAAGATCCGCGAAGTTAACCAGTTGAGTCAGTATATGACCTTGAAATCCGCAAGGATGAACTAGTGGAGTGTATGGATATATGGCATTGAGATCCGCGAGTTGAACCAGTGGATGGATATATGGCATTGAGATCCGCGAGTTGAACCAGTGGATGGATATATGGCATTGAGATCCGCGAGTTGAACCAGTGGATGGATATATGGCATTGAGATCCGCGAGTTGAACCAGTGAATGAATATATGGCATTGGGATCCACGAGTTGAACCAGTGGATGGATATTTTGACGACACCACGGAGAGAAATTCAACTGACATTTCGTCAATAATAGGAAGAATTATTTATTTATGTTCATTTTATATTGATATATTCTATACCATCAATGAAATAAACTATTGCCAGAATCTATATAAATGATAGCGGTCTCGCGTCTGCGTTATATCGAAAGTAGAAATCAAGAATTCAAAATGGCGTCTTGCCGGCGTCTCGACTCGACAAATGGTTTTTTTTTTAAATCTACAGTTTTGAAAAATTTCTGCGGTTTTCAAACATGAGACCTAAAGTCCAAAATGTGAAATAATTCCATTTAAATATTTATTCGTTGTTGTTTTTTTATTTCTACAAAATATTTCATCTTTAAATTGTAGAAAAGTCTGAAACCAAAAATAACCAGCCTACTGATCAAACCTAAGGAATATAACTATGCAAAGGTTTTGCAAGGTACAGCTAGTTTAGTAATAATATGAGTTACCCATTAACATCATATTCAAGAATAATGAAGGACATACATGTATTGCTCCGGGGTAAGGAATTTCTGTATACAACCACACACACACACAAACAAGCTAGGGTACAACTATAAATATCATATCAAGTATACAACCACACACACACAAACAAGCTAGGAATACAACTATAGTGTATCAAGTATACAACCACACACACACACACACACAAACTGGAGTACAACTATAATGTATCAAGTATACAACCACACACACACACACAAACTGGAGTACAACTATAGTGTATCAAGTATACAACCACACACACACACACACACAAACTGGAGTACAACTATAGTGTATCAAGTATACAACCACACACACACACAAAACTGGAGTACAACTATAGTGTATCAAGTATACAACCACACACACACACACACACAAACAAGCTGGTACAACTATAGTGTATCAAGTATTCAACCACACACACAAAGAAGCTAGGGTACAACTAATAAAGAACTATGGTGTCAGGTATTTAACCACACACACAACCTGAGTTACAACTATAGTGCTCGCTATTGGGTCCTAGATAGGGAGCGACCGATATGCCTTTTTACCGATAGTCCGATACCGATATTTTTCCCCAGCATTTTTGCCGATACCGATATTTTGCTATTAACGAAATGGTGTCTTGCAGATGAAGAAGATTAGAAGAACAAAAGACTTAAAAAGACAGACCGGAAGACTAATAACAAACAATTTGTTGTTTTTACTTTTTACTTGTACACAAACAGAAACGTAAGATAGAGTTGTAAATAATTAATGTCAAAATAAAAAAGTAAAAATTTATGAATCGTTAATTGTAACTTCACTAACTTATGAAAGTTGTGATGAAATTAAAATAATTTTCTTCGTTAATCTTTGTAATTTTTATGAATTTGTAGTAATTTTTTTTAAAGTTTGAAAAAAGTAAAAACAATTATATCAGTAAATCACTTCACTCAGGTGAACAGTTAACTGGAAGTCTGTAAGTAAACTTTAACTTCGTAAACCAAAACCAGTTTAGAGTTACTAGATTTGTGAAAAAAAAAACAATGTATCGGCAGCCAAGAAAACGGCCAGTCCGATAGTTAACCTATGTGCCAATATCGGTCCGACTATCGGTCGCTCCCAACAAAAATCGGCCGATCCGATATAATCGATAGTGCCAATATCGGTCCGATACCGATACCGATCCGATTATATCGGTCGCTCCCTAGTCCTAGAACTGGCTAAGGCCTTTGACTGACTTACTTGACTTAAGCCTCTGACTCCGCGTGGGAGCATAGGGCCTCAACAACGCTCTTCCAGCGAACTCTATTTTGGGCGTCTCTCTTCAGCTGAGCCCACGACCATCCAGCTGCCTTCATCTCTCGCTCAGTGCAGCGTCTCCATGTCTCCTTTGGCCTGCCTGCTCTTCTCTTTCCCTGCGGGTTCCACTCTAGCGCCTGCCTTGTGACATTGTCTGGGCTCTTGCGCCTATCCAGCCCCATTTTCTCTTCCGGATCTCTTGGTCTATGGGGGTCTGCTTTGTTCTTTCCCACAGGGCGGTATTGGAGATTTTTTCTGGCCATCTGATACGTAAGATATTGCGGAGGCATCTGTTAATGAACACCTGCAGTTTATGGTGGTTGTCTTGGTCAGTCTCCAGGCTTCTGAACCATATAGTAGCACTGCTTTCACGTTGTTGTTGAAGATGCAGACTTTTTGTCCGCCCAGAAAGTGCGGTAGAGTTCCAGATGGGACGCAAGGTATTGAAGGTGTGCCTCGCTTTGTTGATGCGGCTTCTGATGTCTTCGTCTGCACCTCCATCCTTGCTCACCACACTGCCCAGGTAGACAAACTTGTCCACTTCACCGGTGTTGGATCCTTGTAGTTGGATTGGATCTTGTTGCTTGTTGTTTATCCGTATGGTTTCTGTCTTTTTGGTGTTGATGTTGAGCCCAACTTTGTTTGCTTCGTCTGCGAGCCTATTCAGTTTCTGTTGTGCATCTTGTTGCCGGTGTGACAGTAGGCTGACGTCATCCGCGAAGTCGAGGTCTTCAAGCTGCTTGGTGAAGGTCCATCTAATTCCTGTGTAGCCCATATGAAAACTATTTTATTTATCTCTCTATTAACAAGTCGAGACAGTAACTTAATATCCTTCCCACATCTTCACCATTTCAGAGGCTTCAAATCGACGCACGCACTGTGAAGACCGCAAGGTGACTGCAGGGTTTAACTGGTGACTGAAGGGTTTAATTGGCGACTGCAGGGTTTAACTGGCGACTGCATGGTTTAACTGGAGACTGCATGGTTTAACTGGCGACTGCATGGTTTAACTGGCGACTGCAGGGTTTAACTGGCGACTGCAGGGTTTAACTGGCGACTGCAGGGTTTAATTTGTGACGGTAAACTTACATAACCGGATACAACCTGATCGGAGTTTACAACCACCAGCACCCTACAGTCAGGATTAGACCAAATGAACGAGATCACTAGTTCAAAACTATCATTTACATATACCTATAGACCAAATGAACGAGGTCACTAGTTCAAAACTATCATTAACATATACGTATAGGCCAACTGAACGAGATCACTAGTTCAAAACTATCATTTACATATACGTATAGACCAACTGAACGAGATCACTAGTTCAAAACTATCATTAACATATAAGTATAGACCAAACGAACGAGATCACTAGTTCAAAACTATCATTAACATATACGTATAGACCAACTGAACGAGATCACTAGTTCAAAACTATCATTAACATATACGTATAGACCAACTGAACGAGATCACTAGTTCAAAACTATCATTAACATATACGTATGGACCAACTAAACGAGATCACTAGTTCAAAACTATCATTAACATATACGTATAGACCAAATGAACGAGATCACTAGTTCAAAACTATCATTAACATATACGTATAGACCAACTGAACGACATCACTAGTTCAAAACTATCATTAACATATACGTATAGACCAACTGAACGAGATCACTAGTTCAAAACTATCATTTACATATACGTATAGACCAACTGAACGAGATCACTAGTTCAAAACTATCATTAACATATACGTATGGACCAACTAAACGAGATCACTAGTTCAAAACTATCATTAACATATACGTATAGACCAACTGAACGAGATCACTAGTTCAAAACTATCATTTACATATACGTATAGACCAACTGAACGAGATCACTAGTTCAAAACTATCATTTACATATACGTATAGACCAACTGAACGAGATCACTAGTTCAAAACTATCATTAACATATACGTATAGACCAACTGAACGACATCACTAGTTCAAAACTATCATTAACATATACGTATAGACCAACTGAACGAGATCACTAGTTCAAAACTATCATTTACATATACGTATAGACCAACTGAACGAGATCACTAGTTCAAAACTATCATTAACATATACGTATAGATCAACTGAACGAGATCACTAGTCCTAAACTATCATTAACCTATACGTATAGACCAACTGAGCGAGATCACTAGTTCAAAACTATCATTTACATATACGTACAGACCAACTGAACGAGATCACTAGTTCAAAACTATCATTTACATATACGTATAGACCAAATGAACGAGATCACTAGTTCAAAACTATCATTAACATATACGTATAGACCAACTGAACGAGATCACTAATTCAAAACTATCATTTACATATACGTATAGACCAAATGAACGAGATCACTAGTTCAAAACTATCATTAACATATATGTATAGACCAACTGAACGAGATCACTAGTTCAAAACTATCATTAACATACAGGTATACAACAAAACATTGGCTACTAATGTATTCGAGACACACACTGAGAACTAGGCTTGACGGATGATAAAATAAAATAATTCAACCACAGATAGATCTCAGTGGGGA
Organism: Bulinus truncatus; assembly: GCA_021962125.1. Lineage (NCBI taxonomy): Eukaryota > Metazoa > Mollusca > Gastropoda > Planorbidae > Bulinus > Bulinus truncatus. The sequence continues at coordinate 72,646 of JAGDYQ010000059.1, read as the reverse complement.
ACCTGAACGACTTACTTTGTTGTTTGGTGTGTTGCTGTTTTTGGTGGTGGTGGTGGTGGTAGTGGTTTAAATTTCGGTGAAACAACTCACTGGAACCAAAGAGCAATAAATTACGACATTTAATAGTTTGTCCGAAGTCAAACTGGCTTACTTTAAAACAACGCTGACATAAATATTTGATTGAAAGAATGTAACTATCCAAATAATGGAATCTGTAGTGCGTGAGTACTGATAGTATGTGACTCTTTGGGGCTTTGGTTGTGCAAGTCTCTGTGTGGCATGTCACCTGCCTAGCGGGGATAAGCTCCCACTAACAAATAAAATGCTCCCAATGGCGTGCGTCTCAAATAGCCTCTGACAACCAAGTCCAACTCCTGGCCTTCTCGTGCGGCTTAGCTACTAAGCCCGGCGAAACTGTTTCCACTGACAGGAGAAGGGGCGAAGGCGGTTCACTGGCGCCTCAAAACCAGCCGCTTGAGGTGATGTGCGTGCACGCTATCATTTAAACGCTGTTACTGTTGAGGCGTTCGTAAAAATGACAACATTTCAAATTGTAGGAGGCAAACAATCAAACAAATTTGGAATTTTAAAGCAAAAAAATTTTGCTATAAAAAAACAAACATTTGGGAGCCGTGGAGCCGCCAGATTTTTCGGCTCTCTCCGGCTCCAGCAAAAAGTAGCGGCTCCCGGCTCCTCGGCTCCGGAAGCCTGGTTGATACCCAGAGACATAATATTTTCTTTTAAAACAACCAAGAATTTCAAGAACTTACGTGTGAGTGTTACCGGCGGACATACTTTCGCACCCTGTGGGGTACAGTGGTGAAAAAGGTTGAGAACCACCGGATTAGTGTGTATACGTGGTTCTCTGACTATTGCATTACGCGACCAACTCGGAGACCTGCCCAGCTTTTGTATGGGCGCCACGTGGGACTAAAGAATAGAATAAATGTCAAAACACATTCGACTTATCCTCCAGTTGGTCATTGTACACAATTGTGGCACGCCTTTTGGGAACCGCTCAGAGGCGTACCAAGGGTGGGGGGTCCAAATTTGAAAGTGCCCTTGGCCCCAGTTTGGGTGGGGCCCCCAAAATTTCTTTTTACTTTACATATTAAGTACATTATTTCATGTTATGATGTCGAATGTCAAAATGCAGGGGCCCCCAAAGTAATAAGCCCCCCCCCCGGGCCAACCAAATCTTTTGGTTCGGCACTGGAACCACTGGTATATATATATCATAAACTGGTAGAATATGTTGTGGATGTATTACGGTGTGTGTGTGTGTGTGTGTCAGTCAGTTATCGCAGGTAAAGTAGAAAGGTATCATGCGTGTGTGTAATTTATTAGTACATGTACTGAAATGAAAACCATGGGTCGCGACATGTCCTGATAGTCGGGGGGGGGGTGTATTAGCCGAAACAGGTGACGCACACTGACCGGGACTCGTCCAGGCTAAACTGAGAGTCTGACGTTACGTCATTTTTTATGACTTCATTCACAGTTGAATCTCGCCACCGGATCTCACATCCAAACAACAAAGTACATTCTATACAGAGATACGGTAAATTTCTTCAAATTCCGGTCTGTAGATTTGCACCCTCGACTTCCCAATAGTTTGGCCATACTCCAATTCAGCGTCCAAACCACACTTTACTAAAACTATTCAAATCTGGGTCACAGAACGACCCGAGTTATTCCCCCTCCTCCCCAAACATTTTCTCTTTTTTACACACAAAAACACTCACATTTTTCTTCATAGTACGTTCTGATGACATGGCTTTTTTTATTTTTTACCTGAAGCTATTTCTCAGGTCATTTATTACTTTTCAAATGAAAGTAGGAACCTTATTTACATATTTAGTCAAATAAAGGCACGCATACTGGTGTAGGCCTCCTCCCCAAACATTTTCTCTTTTTTACACACAAAAACACTCACATTTTTCTTCATAGTACGTTCTGATGACATGGCTTTTTTATTTTTTACCTGAAGCTATTTCTCAGGTCATTTATTACTTTTCAAATGAAAGTAGGAACCTTATTTACATATTTAGTCAAATAAAGGCACGCATACTGGTGTAGTTCATGTAGGCCAGTGAGGTATTAATAGTTTTGTGGAGGAGAGAACGTCACAGTGCAACTGGTTTGTGGGGGAGGGGAGAGAGAAAATTTAAAAAAAAAAAAGAGTGTACTAGATGCTGGATAAGTCATCACACAAAGCCAATACAGTACAACACATGTTGCCAACGTAGGTTGTTTTTTTATTGACAGCGGCTGATCCTCAATGACAAACAATATCATCCAGTTGTTGTTGTTGTTTGGTGATCAAATTATGTCTGTTTTTTTTTTAGACAAATGTTAGTTCAGTAAAAACTCAAGATCGTAATGGCTTATTCAAATGTATGAAATGTTTATTTCACACTTCACATAGTTGACGAATCATAAAACTATTAATCAAATGTTCAGTGCACACTTCACATAGCTGACAAATCATAAAACTATTAATCAAATGTTTAGTTCACACTTAACATAGTTGACAAATCATAAAACTATTAATCAAATGTTTAGTTCACATTTGACATAGTTGACAAATCATAAAACTATTAATCAAATGTTCAGTTCACATACTACTTAATGGCAAATGAATTCAAAACTGTTATGACGGGATTATATGATGTAACATGTTTTACTGTTTGAATCACATGGTAGCCAGTAGCCAGCCTCCTACGTCCCAGTATCGTCCTTGATTGTGATTTAAAAAAAAATCCACCAAAAATTAAAACGTACTAAAAAGATCTAAAATTCACGAGGAATTTCATATGCAATAGGGAGATAATAAACTGTAGTAAACCTATCCTCAGAGCGCTACATTTAATAATACAATAGACTATCATCCCTCCACACTACCTCCACCACAATAAATCAGACTCTACCCTACCTCCACCACTGATAAATCAGACTCTACCCTACCTCCACCACAATCAATCAGACTCTACCCTACCTCCACCAAAATCAATCATACTCTACCCACCACCACCACAGCTAAATCAGAATCTACCCCCACCTACACCACAATCGATCAGACTCTACCCTACCTCCACCACAATCGATCAAACTCTGCCCCACCTCCATTATAATCGATCAGAATCTACCCTACCTCCACCACAATCGATCAGACTCTACACCTACCTCCACCACAAGCGATCAGACTCTAACCCACCTCCACCACAATCAATCAGACTCTACCCTACCTCCACCACAATCGATCAGACTCTGCAGATGATTTAATAACAACTGATCAGACTCACCTGTTTCACTTCTACCGAGTATGAAATGTCAATTAATTTATTTGACACAGCGTTGATCTTTCAGACCCCCTCACCATTCACGCCTGCCCATATATCACAGAGACGTTTCGGTTTTTAGTTTGAACATGCTGAATTATTTTTAACATAAATATGTTTTAAGTACCTAAAAAATGTCAGTGGAAGTATTTGTGTAGTTTTATTTGAACAGATATTACCGGCGGGCCACGCAGAACGCTGTGGCGGGTTGCATGTGGCCCGCGGGTCTGCTGGTCAGTTTAGATTAATGTCCCGGCTTCTCTGCTGTGTCCGCCATACCAACCGTTCCCACACATCCCCCTGAGTTCGGCCAACTTCTATGTCCGCCCCGTTCATGTTTCCATTCCATTTGTCTGTTCGCACCCATGATGATAAACGTTTGTCTTATTTACAGTCCCAAAATAGAGTGTCAAGAACATCTTCCATACATTAGAACAGATGGCATCAAAAATAGTGACACCAACTAGATGACAATCAATAGGTGACTACCAATGTGTGACACCAACTAGATAACAATCAATAGGTGACTACCAATGTGTGACACCAACTAGATGACAATCAATAGGTGACTACCAATGTGTGACACCAACTAGATTACAATCAATACGTGACTTACCAATATGTGACACCAACTAGATGACAATCAATATGTGACTTACCAATGTGTGACACCAACTAGATGACAATCAATATGTGACTTATCAATGTGTGACACCAACTAGATGACAATCAATATGTGACTACCAATGTGTGACATCAACTAGATGACAATAGTTTTTTTAAATCAATAAGCACCAATAATTCAGTCAGTTACTCAGAGGAGGTCAACTAAGAGGTTTGCTGAAGCTGAACATTTCACTCTTACATCAGTTGTGAAAAAAAGGAACATTTTGAAATAGGTCGGTCAGCCGTGACAAACTGCGGTCATTATGTTTTGGTGAGCAACAAAAAAAGTGTAATAGTGATCAGTGGCTAGCTGTGAGGGAGGGGGGTCTTGGCTATAGTCCGACAGACAGTTATACGTACAATAGATAGATAGACAAATAGATAGATAGATAGATAGACAGACAGACAGACAGACAGACAGACAGACAGATAGATAGACAGACAGACAGACAGACAGATAGATAGATAGATAGATAGATAGATAGATAGATAGATAGATAGATAGATAGATAGATAGATAGATAGATAGATAGATAGATAGATAGCCACATGCATCTATGGACTCACCTTCAAGTCAGGGCTGTGCTGTAGTTTGTCAGGACACCCTAGTTTGTGAGCAATAAACAGCGTGATATTGTCCAGCAGAAACTCTTTGGCACAAAAGCCGCAAGTCAGAAAATCTGGAACATCTGAGGACGAAACAAAAAAAACAACATTTTGGTCATCAAGTCTTGCACAGAAAGTCACATGTTGCATTGAGAAAGTTTAGAATACCAGCTAAATTATCTTGCTCAGGGTCAAATGAAAAATACATGTGTTTAATAATTTGGCGTCGACAATAGTCGGTTTGTTTGTTTATTGGGCGACATTTGGATAAACTTGGGATGGGTTCAGAGTTCAGATCTTTTATTTTTTGTGAATATATAAACAACTTCATATATCCATTTCTGAAAATAACGCAAACTTTGCTGCTAGGTAATACAACCCATATACAATATTAAAAAAATTATTGTTTTACCCTGATTATTTTCGATTCATAAAGTGATATATTTATATATCACACATCTCTCTGTACTCATGCCACTTATATAAAGTGATATATTTATATATCACACATCTCTTGTACTCATCACACGCTAATATAAATTGATATATTTATATATCACACATCTCTATGTACTCATCACACGCTAATATAAAGTGATATATTTATATATCACACATCTCTCTGTACTCATTCCACACTTATATAAAGTGTAACCTGTTGGTTTGTTCTTTTCTTCGATAACTTGTGGATGTAAGAAGTAGTTGTACACTACAATGTACTGAGTACAGTATTAGCAAACAATCATGTCCTATGCCAGTGGTGGCGAACAATCATGTCCTATGCCAGTGGTGGCCAACCTTTTTGGGGCCGCGTGCCCAATTCTACAAAAAAAAACATTTATAGCCAAGTGCCACACTCCAATTCAATTTAAAGGAAGTGATATTTTATCGCGTGCCGACTGTGGAACGCGTGCCACAGGTTCGCCACCTCTCTCCTATGCAGTTTATGCCCGTGTAGAATTTATTAAAGAAGTAAGTCAAAAATAGGATAAAAAGTGTGACATATATGAAGAAGTGATTATGTTGCTGTTATTGGTAATGACTTTCATGAATTGTTTGGTATAGTCATTATGCTAGTGATGATGGTGCAAAAGATGATGATATTGAAAATGATGGTGTTGATGGAAGTGGTAATTATGGCGTTAACGATAGGGATGGATGGTATCAGAGGTAATTATGGTGAATGTGGTATTGATACAAATGGTTTATTAATGGTACCAATTTTTATGCTGTTGGTGATGGTAATGAAAATGATACTTCTAATTGTGGCAATAATATGGGTGTTGATGATGGTTGATGTAATGATTGTAATGGTGCTAGGGGTAATGTTAGTGAAAATGATGGTGTCTGTGGTAGTGGTAAAGATGTATTACTTGTGACATCCCACTGTGCCACTTTTCTTGTACATGTATTTAATTTTCTGAGATTAGCGAACAAAATATTTTAGCATCCCCTGCACTTAACTTGTCCATAGTGAACTTTTTTCTCATGTTTCCGGCTGTGTTGTTAACAAGAAGAGAGCATCACATCAGAACCTACCAATGTGATTTTTTTCTGCTTAAGTGATTTTCTGAATAAATAACATTGCTTCAGTTAAGTAATCTATTCTATCAATAAAATTTACTATTTTTAGGTATTTTAAGATGCATTGTTGATAGAAATTAAAAAAAATGTTACAAATAATCAATAAAGTACTTTCACGATTAAAAATGCGTTAATTTGCGATAAAATTTTTAATTATGCGTTTATTTCAATTAAGTTTTTTAATCGAACAGCAGGTAATTGTGTGTGTGTGTGTGTGTGTGGTAATTGACGGTTTAACAGTTTCATTTGAATGTCACTACTAGCAAGGTTTCATTGAATGTCACTACTAGCAAGGTTTCATTTGAATGTCACTACTAGCAAGGTTTAATTGACGGTTTAACAGTTTACATATTATTGGTGGGCACTAATTGACGGTTTAACAGTTTACTGCTCTTTGGTGGGTACTAATTGACGGTTTAACGGTTTACTGCTCATTGGTGGGCACTAATTGACGGTTTAACGGTTTACTGCTCATTGGTGGGCACTAATTGGCGGTTTAACAGTTTACTGCTCATTGGTGGGTACTAATTGACGGTTTAACAGTTGACTTATTATTGGTGGGCACTAATTGGCGGTTTAACAGTTTACCTATTATTGGTGGTCACTAATTGGCGGTTTAACAGTTTACTTATAATAACACAATTTGAACATATCCTGTCACAGAGGCCACAACTACCACCTTCAACTAACTATTCCTGACAGAAAAATACACATAGTTAAGCATAATGAACCTCAAATACTATAAAAAAAAATATATACACAAGTCTGAAGACAATGAAACAAACCACATAACAGAACATGTACCAACGTTTTGATATTTCCTTGAGGTCGGGCAACCAGCCTATTGTTAGTGGGATACAAGCTGGTGCCCAGTGTAAACTCAATAGTCATCAAAAATGTGTTTCATTTAATTTAGTTCAATGTTCACGTGTTTTTATTAGCTGTCACGGGTGTTAGATAGACTGGGCACCCAATCGACTTCGTCAATATCAAAGATATAATGTGTGCTGTAAGAAAGAAAATAACAGAATTTGTGTTAGTTAAATAAAACGCGGTGCATGTATGTAGACAAAGGTGTTTTTATTAGTCATATATTGTATTCATTGTTGACTGCTCGTATATTGTATTCATTATTGACTGCTCGTATATTGTATTCATTGTTGACTGCTCGTATATTGTATTCATTGTTGACTGCTCGTATATTGTATTCATTATTGACTGCTCGTATATTGCATTCATTATTGACTGCTCGTATATTGCATTCATTATTGACTGCTCGTATATTGTATTCATTGTTGACTGCTCGTATATTGCATTCATTATTGACTGCTCGTATATTGCATTCATTATTGACTGCTCGTATATTGCATTCATTATTGACTGCTCGTATATTGCATTCATTATTTTGACTCTCTAAACTCTTAAACCCAACTTTAATTTATTTTAAATCAATTCCCAATTGCATTTTTCTTATCTACAATTTATGACTCATGTATATATGTGATTGTCAGTGACGTCACATATAGCTGGGGAGGGGGGGAGACTCTCGAAAATTTTCTGACTGGAGCCATGACTAAAGTTTGTCCTCAGTCGCTGACCCCTTATTGACCTAACTGGCGATTCTACAAGTGAAGGTACATCCCCCCCCCCTGGGGTAAGTTACTGGAACTAATTTAAGACTGAATTACAATGAAATAATTTCTTGTATTGGACATATATAATATATAATATATATATAATATAATAGTATATATATAATAAAATATAATATTTGCCCTCACGACATTCCCCCTTTTCTTCAGACCTTGACTTTACCGCGAGGTACTGTATGATTGTGCTGACATAATGAATGTATTGTGTTATTGTGCTGACATAATGCGTGTATTGTATGACTGTGCTGACATAATGCGTGTATTGTATTGCTTGTGCTGACATAATGCCTGTATTGTATGATTGTGAGAACATAATGAATGTATTGTGTTATTGTGCTGACATAATGCGTGTATTGTATGACTGTGCTGACATAATGCGTGTACTGTATTGCTTGTGCTGACATAATGCCTGTATTGTATGATTGTGCGAACATAATGACTGTATTGTGTTATTGTAATGACATAACGCGTGTAGTGTTTTTGTGCTGACAAAATGCATGTATTGTTATTGTGCTGACAATGCTTGTATTGCATGATTGTGCTGACATAATGCCTGTATTGTGTTTTTGTGCTAACATAATGCATGTATTGTATGCTTGCGCTGACATAATCCATGTATTGAATGATTGTGCGAACATAATGACTGTATTGTGTTATTGTAATGACATAACGCGTGTAGTGTTTTTGTGCTGACAAAATGCATGTATTGTAATTGTGCTGACAATGCATGTATTGTATGATTGTGCTGACACTGCATGTATTGCATGATTGTACTGACAATGCATGTATTGCATGAGTGTGCTGACAATGCTTGTATTGTATGATTGTGCTGACAATGCATGTATTGTATGATTGTGCTAACATAATGGATCTTTTGTATGTTTGCTGCAATTAAATAGATGTTGAATCTTTGAATATAAGAATACTATCAGAAATGAAGATCGATTTAATTTGGTTGACGCAAACAGAACTAGTTCACGTGGAGCGCTAACAATTGAAAGATAAAATAACGTACAACAGTAAACGAAGTTATTTTCTAAAACTAAAATGTATTTAGTTGATTATTAACTAGAATCAATTATCACACAAGTATCCTATTTATATTTTAAATTATATCTTTACTAGTAAACATGCCAACATGCCCGACACCAGGAGGTGGGAACCTGAACACTGCCAACATGCCCGTCACCAGGAGGTGGGAACCTGAACACTGCCAACATGCCCGTTACTAGGAGGTGGGAACCTGAACACTGCCAACATGCCCGACACCAGGAGGTGGGAACCTGAACACTGCCAACATGCCCGTCACCAGGAGGTGGGAACCTGAACACTGCCAACATGCCCGTCACCAGGAGGTGGGAACCTGAACACTGCCAACATGCCCGTCACCAGGAGGTGGGAACCTGAACACTGCCAACATGCCCGTCACCAGGAGGTGGGAACCTGAACACTGCCAACATGCCCGTCACCAGGAGGTGGGAACCTGAACACTTATAGGGGGTCACTGAGCCTTGGGCACTCCCATAAAAGTTTAGGAAGTTATAGGAGGTAGCCCATTTTATAGGACTGTCAGAGGTAAGCCTAGGACCAAAGACTTTCTGGCAGAAACTTAAAATGGTCGTGAACTAGATGTTTTCATTGGTTACAACTCTGGTTCACAGAGTGACAGTCGCGATCCACAGGTGAGTTTTAGTTAGGATTAAGAGTTCATACATAATAGAAACTGTATTAAATCTACAAGTATGAACATCTGCAAAGTAAAAGGGGGAAAATCTTTCGAACTACATAAAATCAATGGCGGCTTTTACTTCTCTTTCTTTTTCGTAGTTTTTCTTTACATGTGGATCGAGAAAACAAACAGTTTTTATAGCCTGTGGTACAGTGTCAAAACAGTTTTTATAGTCTGTGGTACAATGTTAAAACAGTTTTTGTAGTCTGCGGTACAGTGTTAAAACAGTTTTTGTAGTCTGTGGTACAGTGTCAAAACAGTTTTTGTAGTCTGTGGTACAGTGTCAAAACAGTTTTTGTAGTCTGTGGTACAGTGTCAAACCAGTTTTTGTTGTCTGTGGTACAGTGTCAAACCAGTTTTTATAGTCTTTGGTACAGTGTCAAAACAGTTTTTGTAGTCTGTGACTAGTTATCAAAGGCCAGTTACCCGGACCGGCGAGTAGGCACACAGTTGGAGTTGAAAATGGTGATATATATTTTAGCGCGTTAACAATCAGTCTATATACTTGCAGTGGCCCCAAGGACATGAACAGATTATTGTAGCCAAAATACATTTGAGAATAGGGACACCTAATAATAAATCAAATAAAGTTCATATGTTAAATAGTTCCTCCCAAAGAAAATAATCCTCACTATGGGTAAACATAAACAACAACTCTTAAAATCATATTCCTTCATAATATTTTAATGGACTCCTTTCCAAACAGTTATTCATTTAATGTTTATTGATGTTCAACATGGCGTATTTAAAAAAAGAGAGACGTGAGTGAGTGCTTGTGTTAAGCAAAACGCTACATGTTTAACAGGTGGTTTATTTACTGTTATACACATCGTAGCATAGTTCAATTAACTAAGAAAAATTGCCGACCCGGCAGTGCAGAACCTAGGGATTTAGGGGCCCAGTGGGCTTGGCCTCTTTGGGGGCTGCCCCTGAATTTTGACATGGGATAATTTTTTGACGCTTCTCAAGCTTGGTCCCGAGAAGAAAGAATCGTTGTGTAGCTTTTAGCTGACCTTCAATTAAAAACATAGTATTCCATCAATGCAGTTGAGGCCGCAGACGCAGAAAACATTGGGCCTCTTAAAAAAGAAAGATATATCAAAGCTTTCAACATTACAGTTCTGTGAAGCCAATGCCGAACCAAGGGATTTTAGGCATCTTCGGAAGCCACTACATTTTGACATGAGATAATGTACTTAATATTTAGTTTAAAAAATATTTTGGGGGCCCTCCTCGAACTGGGCCCCCTCCATACACCCTCTGTGTGAAGCCCCCATCATAAATGGGTTAGTTTGCATTGTAAACGTTGTGTACGGCGCTACTCAAACTCAACCCTTATTCAATTCATTCATGTGACGTAATAGTCAAAAAATGAAAAAAAAATGTGACGTATCTTAGGTTAGTAATAAAGGGAAATAATTGTACATTAGATATAGACATATTTTAGAAATAATAACAATTTAAACAATAATAAATATTACATTATATTGAGGTATCCATAATTTTGGTTTAAAATTTAAATTGTGAAACAACACAGAATATTAATTGAACGATTTCTGTTAATATTTCTTTTATGATCGCTTCTCATTTAATAACAAATTGAACACCATAGATTTATTACGATACTGTGGGATATACAGAGGCCTAAGTAATTACGTTTCTGTCTACAATTTATTTCGGAGAGTATCACAAAATATTATGGCATGATTTTGTGTTAGCTCTCCTAAGATCGCTTTATTGCCCTTTGGTAATGATTGAGGCGGTCGAAAACATTACTACATTGTGATTGCCATTTGGCATTCATGATCTTACCTGCCGTATTTTAGTGTACGGTGTTTTGTCACCTCGGCACTAAACATATGGCTGGTCCAATGTCATTTCTGGCAGCCATGTAGGAGTTGATTCTTACTCGGCTGGCCAGTTGGTAGCCGGATCATGCATGTTAAGAAAACAATAAATGTTTCTGCCATCTTTGAATTGTTTATGCCGCCATGTTCGATGACAGACGGAAACCGGAACATATGATGTAAAATTTGTATTATAATACAGTGTCTAAACAGTTTTTGTAGTCTGTGGTAAAGTGCCAGAACAGTTTTTGTAGTCTGTGGTACAGTGTCAAAACAGTTTTTTTAGTCTGTGGTACAGTGTCAAAGTCTTAGAAACACTGGATTACAGAACCAAAAATAACATTGTGATGGTTTGGCTTTAAACAGAATAGTGCTAAAATATTCAACTATGAAGTCTGAAAAAAATATATTCCTAATATTGTATTTTAAATACCGTCTTTATAATCACAATATATATTTGCTTTCTGTTGTTTTTTGTGACGATATAAACTCATGCTCAGACTAACTCTACAACCAGTATTCTCATAATGACAATTTAAAAAGTCTTCTTACAAAATATGCATACATCATCAATTTAATTAGTAATACCATCATACAAATAATGGGAAGTAACTCATCGATCTAATTAGTAATACCATCATACAAATAATGAGAAGTAACTCAACTATCTAATTAGTCATACCATCATACAAATAATGGGAAGTAACTCATCTATCTTATTAGTAATACCATCATACAAATAATGGGAAGTAACTCATCTATCTAATTAGTAATACCATCATGCAAATAATGGGAAGTAACTCATCGATTCGTTCTTTTTTTATTTTGGGGCCCGGGGCAGGGGGGCAAAAACATGTTTGCACCCGGGTGACAGGCTAAAAGCGGCACTGGTAATGAGGTGTTTTCGTTTCACCATTTAGCAGACGCAGTTAACTACTTTGCTGATCCATAGATCGGCTATTGAATAAATTATAAGAATTGGGAAAAAGGAAAAAAGTTATACGAATGAACACTTTATAGAAAGATATCTCTAAGAAAGTTTAGGGAAATAAAACACAGAAAATTACTTTTTTTTATTAAATAAAACGGGAAAACAGAAATGTTCAAAACTGCCCTATTGCCCTCCACAACCATCAAATGTCCACCCTGGTGGGGCCAGAGCCTATCGTAGGAATTAAGCCTGTAAAAACATGACTTTTTAGAGCATTTTCGTGTATAAATAGAGAGGGAAGTAAGTCATGTTTAATAACAGTTACAAAAATAAATAATGATTACACCCCTTTGTTTAGCTTATAATCTATCTATATACATAATCGTCTAACATAGACGGTAGACCGTTCGTCAGACCTTCACACCGTGCGGTATAAAGGATGTTCATGGCAATGAAAGCCACATGTCTGCACGTTACAAATACCCGGTACCGCACGAGATGAAAGAGTACATCGCTTAAAAAAACAGTGCAAGAGAGGCTCTACGTCACACGTTCGCGGATTAAAAAAAAAAGCAAGTGCGCGTCGACCGCCAGTATAAAAATAGTCTGGGGAATTCCAAAATTATACAAATTGAAAAGAGACGACTTATTTTCTTGAATAAAAATGAAATGCTGGGGAATTCTAAACACAACAAGGATTTCTTATTAATGAATTAAGATTTTTAAATGATATGGAGTAGTGTGCGCAAATTACTTAAAGTTGGAATAAAAATGAAATAGAAGAAAATTAAAATAATACATGTTCTAAGAACATGCAGTTATACTAAATGCCCCCTTTTGTAATTGTGTACATTGAGACCTACTGCGATTCGGGCATGTCTTGATTGTTAGGGGGGTGGCGGGCGGGCGAGGGAGGGAGGGAAGGAAGGACGGGTGTGGGGCTAAGTGAAAGAGAATTGATACATTATATAAAAAAAAGAACTTTTGAGAAAGAGTCCTTTAAAATATTATGAATGAATTAAGATTAGTCAATGATATGGTGTTGTGAGCGCATCACCATTTTCAACTCCAACTGCGTGCCTAATAGCCGGTCCGGGTACCGGGCCTATTTACTATTATATAATATAAAAGCCATATATAGTACCCTAAGAAACCCTGAAGCCCGGTCCTGAGAGGTCAAATCGTGAAATGGACTTTTGATGTACACATGGCAGGCCAAGACCTACAAAATGATATATACATCATGGGTCTAGGACTTATGGTTGCTGAGATCTAGGGCGCTTCTTTGTTAATATAGCTTATATAGTAAAAAACGGTACTTAATAAGCCCCCTTTTTCGGCCCTCAGAGGTCTGATCGCGAAATGGACTTTTGATGCACACATGGCAGGCCAAGACCTACAAAATGATATATACATCATGGGTCTAGGACTTATGGTTGTTGAGGTCTAGGGTGATGACGGACAGACAGACAGACAGACAAAACGGGGACAATAGAGCATTTTTTTTTCGAAAATGCTCTAAAAAGTAAACCTGCCGGTTAATATCCAATAAAAATATATTTTCCGTTTTGGCTTTTAGAGGGTTTTTTAATGTAAATACAAAAGGATGCAAATGTATTTTTCGGGTTTAACACTTTACAAGCAAGCCCTGAGGAATTTTTCGATTATCGTTGTTTTTCCCACTGTCTTCCCTCTGGTAAACTAAGTTCCCCAATACACAGAATTTGAAGGAAAATTGTTACCAAAAATATAACATTCCGATTTTAAAAAAATGTGCCAGTGATTAATTGTCAATGGTTAGTCACAGAGTTAATGGCTTTCTGGTATAGGAATGACTATTGAGCAGACCTTCACTGACCAATTACAATATTGCCTGTAGGTATAATTAAAGCATTAATTAACTATTCCAACAGTGGTTACTTATTAGATCAAAAGATAAAATATCCCATAGACAGCCTTGGTGGATAAAATATCCCATAGACAGCCTTGGTGGATAAAATATCCCATAGACAGCCTTGGTGGATAAAATATACCATAGACAGCCTTGGTGGATAAAATATCCCATAGAAAGCCTTGGAGTATAAAATATCCTATAGACAGCCTTGGTGGATAAAATATCCCATAAACAGTCTTGGAGTATAAAATATCCCATAGACAGCCTTTGTGGATAAAATATCCCATAGACAGCCTTGGAGTATAAAATATCCCATAGACAGCCTTGGGGGATAAAATATCCCATAGACAGTCTTGGAGTATAAAATATCCCACAGACAGACTTGGAGTATAAAATATCCCATAGACAGTCTTGGTGGATAAAATATCCCATAGACAGTCTTGGAGTATAAAATATCCCATAGACAGCCTTGGAGTATAAAATATCCCATAGACAGCCTTGGTGGATAAAATATCCCATAGACAGTCTTGGAGTATAAAATATCCCACAGACAGACTTGGAGTATAAAATATCCCATAGACAGCCTTGGTGGATAAAATATCCCATAGACAGTCTTGGAGTATAAAATATCCCACAGACAGACTTGGAGAATAAAATATCCCATAGACAGCCTTGGTGAATAAAATATCCCATAGACAGTCTTGGAGTATAAAATATCCCACAGACAGACTTGGAGTATAAAATATCCCATAGACAGCCTTGGTGGATAAAATATCCCATAGACAGTCTTGGAGTATAAAATATCCCATAGACAGCCTTGGTGAATAAAATATCCCATAGACAGTCTTGGAGTATAAAATATCCCACAGACAGACTTGGAGTATAAAATATCCCATAGACAGCCTTGGTGGATAAAATATCCCATAGACAGTCTTGGAGTATAAAATATCCCACAGAGAGACTTGGAGGCCTAGTGCAGGAGTGAACAAACTACGGCCAAGTACAAACAGTTTTTGCTATTTGACCTGACCGCACAGTTCATTTAAGTACATTCAATTCAAATTAGTTCTGTCCCTGTTTAAGTACATTCAATTCAAATTAGTTCTGTCCATGTTTAAGTACATTCAATTCAATTTAGTTCTGTCCATGTTTAAGTGCATTCCATTCAAATTAGTTCTGTCCATGTTTAAGTACATTCCATTCAAATTAGTTCTGTCCCTGTTTAAGTATATTCAATTCAAATTAGTTCTGTCCCTGTTTAAGTACATTCAATTCAAATTAGTTCTGTCCCTGTTTAAGTACATTCAATTCAAATTAGTTCTGTCCCTGTTTAAGTACATTCAATTCAAATTAGTTCTGTCCCTGTTTATGTACATTCAATTCAAATTAGTTCTGTCCCTGTTTATGTACATTCAATTCAAATTAGTTCTGTCCCTGTTTATGTACATTCAATTCAAATTAGTTCTGTCCCTGTTTACGCGCTTTAGTTAAAATGTAACTACCCATTGTGGCCCACAATTTCCAAAAAATTGTTGAACCCTGGCCTTACGTGTGGGAGTATGTCAAAAATTGTTCAACCCTGGCCTTACGTGAGGGAGTATGTCAACCAACAATGGTTGTGGGTGAGACTTTGAGACTAGACAAAGAAATGCCTAGCCTACATGCGGCAATAAACACGTGAATATATGTAAACATAAGACTTAATACCATAGCCATACATCAACATGAGACTTCAACCCCAGTCATACATCAACATGAGACTTCAACACCAGTCATACATCAACATGAGACTTCAACACCAGACAGTCATACATCAACATGAGACTTCAACACCAGACAGTCATACATAAACATAAGACTTCAACACCAGACAGTCATACATCAACATGAGACTTCAACACCAGTCATAAATCAACATGAGACTTCAACACCAGACAGTCATTCATCAACATGAGACTTCAACACCAGACAGTCATACATCAGCATGAGACTTCAACACCAGTCATACATCAACATGAGACTTCAACACCAGTCATACATCAGCATGAGACTTCAACACCAGTCATACATCAACATGAGACTTCAACACCAGTCATACATCAACATGAGACTTTAACACTAGTCATACATCAACATGAGACTTCAACACTAGTCATACATCAACATAAGACTTCACCACCAGTCATACATCAGCATGAGAGTACATGGAGAGATAAAGACAGACGCAGATATAGTTAAATGTAGAGTTTAACGTGGAGAGTTAGAGACAGATGAAGATACCAGTAATTATAGGATCCAATATACCACTGACTGTCAACCTTAGAGTACATGGAGAGGTAGAGACAGATGTAGATACCAGTAACTATAGGATCCAGTGTACCAATGACTGTCAACCTTAGAGTACATGGAGAGGTAGAGACAGATGAAGATAAGTTAACTATAGAATCCAAGGTACCACTGACCTGCTCTTCTTTTCCCTAAGTCGTCTGAGTGGCTGTAATCATCCAGCAGTTTAGATTTTTCATCAACATTTGTGTCCATCGTGAGGTCTTTCTCATCATCGGATGACAAATACTCTAGAATATATCGGAGTGAGAATATGTAACAGGAATAATATCATTTCTAGAATATATCGGGGTGAGAATATGTAACAGGAATAATATCATTTCAGCTAAATAATGGTATGGACATCATCAACATTTTCTGAACTATTTTCTGTAATAACTATTTTCTGTAATAACTATTTTCTGCAATAACTATTTTCTGTAATAACTATTTTCTGTAATAACTATTTTCTGCAATAACTATTTTCTGTAATAACTATTTTCTGTAATAACTATTTTCTGTAATAACTATTGTTTGTAATAACCTATTTTCTGTAATAACTATTTTCTGTAATAACTATTTTCTTTTATCAAGGCTTAATATGCTTATCTCTATGTCATTCCATGGCATTAATTATCGCCTAGCCAAATTACACTCATTAGATAATACAAAAAAATGACATTCCCCGTGATAAGTTGTTAGTTACAGCCTATAAATAGCGCACAGTATAGTTAATGTAGACTGTCCAATATAAGACAATCAACGTAGTGTGTCTAATATAAGAAATTCAGTGTAGTGTGTCTAGTATAAGACACAGTATAGTCAATGTTGAATGTTCAATAAAAGCCATATAGTCAGAGTAGACTGTCCCCGCACAGTCAATGAAGTCTGTCTAGTGTCAGACACAGTGCAGTCAATGAAGTCTGTCCAATAGAGAACACAGTAAAGTAAATAAAGTATGTCCAATATAGCTGTAAAGCCACTTTCTAACAAGATAGAAACTGAGACGATCTGGTGTGTGCCATAGTGTGAGTATATTAAATCCAGTTGCTCACTCAGACGACTTTATGGCTGGCAATGAAATTGATATTATCTCAGATATAATATATGTCATGATTTATATCAGTAGAGGTCTGTAGGGTGTGGTTGAAGTTGGTACAGAAATTCTACAATGAACATTTCATAAGATACAATTTTCCAGATGTTTATATTTTACCTTGAGTTAGATGGATAGCACATTAAAACACAATCATAACACTCTATGTAAACCGCTAAGAAACATTATGAACACACTTTGTCCACATTATGTAACACTGTATATAAATCAGTCCATCATTAATTGAACTATTTAAATACCTGCACGTGACTTATCACGTTATCAGACAGTGCTAAAAAAATTTTTTTTGTTTGTTTTAAAAACGTAATTGACAGGCTGATGTGTTTTTGTTTCTTTAAAGTGGGTCAAAGATTATCCAACACTTTGGAGGAAAGATTCACGTGACCCATTGCTAAACCTTATGTAAACAGTGCGGTCATTAAAAGTTTATGTAGGCCTATATATAAATGCACACTGCGCAGACACACATGGCAGACAAAGGCACTGCACACTGTGCACAGGATGGTGTTAAATGTGTCGTTTTACTGAGAGTTACATAATTTAAAATTTAAAAAAAAAACTATTTGAAAAATGGGAGGCTGTGTGGTCTAATGATGTAAGAGCCAAATGGGAGGTTGTGTGGTCTAATGATGTAAGAGCCAAATGGGAGGTTGTGTGGTCTAATGATGTAAGAGCCAAATGGGAGGAAGGACAGACTATTACTGGGATATACGTGTGAAGGGAGGGTAAGTGTAGCATTCCAACAGTCTTAATATCAAATTACAGTTATTTAACCCAGGGGGTGTCCAAACTTTTTTCACCGCGGGTCGCATAACTGGAAAAAAAATACGAGCGCGGGTTGGATTGGGAAAAAATAACACCTAAGGTTAGCAATCCACGTTAAAAATGACAACCAACATATTTACTAAATGACAACCAACATAATTACTAAATGACACAACATTTACTAAATGACAACCAACATAATTACTAAATGACACAACATATTTACTAAATGACAACCAACATATATACTAAATGACAACAAACATATTTACTAAATGACACAACATATTTACTAAATGACAACCAACATAATTACTAAATGACACAACATATTTACTAAATGACAACTATCATATTTACTAAATGACAACCAACATATTTACTAAATGACAACCAACATAATTACTAAATGACAACCAACATAATTACTAAATGACAACCAACATATTTACTAAATAACAACCAACATATTTACTAAATGACACAACATATTTACTAAATGACACAACATATTTACTAAATGACAACCAACATATTTACTAAATAACAACCAACATATTTACTAAATGACACAACATATTTACTAAATGACAACCAACATATTTACTAAATGACACATATTTACTAAATGACAACCAACATATTTACTAAATGACAACCAACATAATTACTAAATGACACAACATATTTACTAAATGACAACCAACATATATACTAAATGACACAACATATTTACTAAATGACAACCAACATATTTACTAAATGACAACCAACATAATTACTAAATGACAACCAACATATTTACTAAATGACAACCAACATTTTTACTAAATGACAACCGACATATTTACTAAATGACAACCAACATATTTACTAAATGACAACCAACATATTTACTAAATGACAACCAACATATTTACTAAATGACAACCAACATTTTTACTAAATAACAACCAACATATTAACTAAATAACAACCAACATATTTACTAAATAACAACCAACATATTTACTAAATGACACAACATATTTACTAAATGACACAACATATTTACTAAATGACAACCAACATATTTACTAAATAACAACCAACATATTTACTAAATGACACAACATATTTACTAAATGACAACCAACATATTTACTAAATAACAACCAACATATTTACTAAATGACAACTAACATATTTACTCAACTTTTATTTAAGAAAGAGAAGTTAGCAAAAACATACATCAGACATATGAGCACACTCCAAATATCAAAAACTAATCAGAATTAAGTTTTGAGAGGTTTAATCTGACGTTTGGCTTTCAAGATTTCCTCAATGTTTAGTTTGAAGTTGTTACTTCTATTCAAGAATGGTGTTAAATATTCATCTGTGTGTCTTATTATTATATCAGATCTCATGGCACAAGTCTGTGGTTTAGTCATTACTAAAAAAAATTTCATAAAAACAAATAATGAAACAAACTTGTTTGATGTATTACCTCACATACTTCATACTTTTTTTTAATGTTTGCTCACAGACATAAATTGTTTCAAGCACTGATGCTATACCAGCCATATTTTTTTTTTCGTTTTCTGAAAGCAGCAGTAAAATTCAACAAGCTTTCCTTCTCAATACTTCTCTTTTAAAGAGTCTCTGTCTTGCAAATACATGATTTCCAACTGTAGTTCAAATGGTACATCATCAAGATTACAATCAAATGGTTTCTGGGAAAGGAAGAGTTTGACTTTCAATTCTGACAAATAATCAAATAATTTGTTTTGAAAAAATTGAGCTTGTCATTTTCTGCTATAGCAGAGCAAAATTCTCTGGAACAGTGAGAGTATACTTCAAATAATGAAAGTTTTCACAAAATCTGTGTGTAATTTTATTGAGATCACAGACAAGGTTATCCTTTTCCTGAAGTTTCAAGATTGGTTCATTCATGTGGGATGTGACAAAATGACAACTTTGACAGGCATATAGGATCTTTAGCTGTCAATCAATTCTATTTTAATCAGTCAAAAAAAATCTATTACTTTTGAAGGTGTAAAAATAAAACAGGATTTTACTACTGCTGAGCCACCAGAATTCACAGATCTTAAAATTAAGCCCTGATCTGCCCCAAAACTCTGTGTCCACTTTTCTTTTCTAAGTAGCCATAAATCTACTTTAAACAACATGCACAACTTGCTCTTGGCAACTCAGATCTCTATCATTCAGATGTAATTCTCCTTCTTTCTCTCACAAACTTAGCAGGGTTTATGTATGGTTAAAATCCATTGCTTGGCATAAGTGATTAATACATCCAGACTAACACTTTCCTAGAACAATTTATTTTAAAAAATTGAATCATGGAAAAGAGATTGCTGTCTAAAAAAGAGAAATTCAATGCTAATTTAAATATCATATCACCAACCAGATCTATAACCTTGTACTTTCCACAATGTCATTTTCTAAATTAATCTTACTCCACTTTTGATAATCTATCAGTTTTACTCCTAATCCTGGCTCTTGACTGTATAGCTTTCACTGTGACTATACTTACAAGTGATATTAATCAAACTCCATCCAAGACAGTAAGTCTCACTCTTTACCTAATTGGTAAAAATCAACTGAAACTTTGGCTTTTTTATTTTAGTCTGCCACACAAGTTATCCTGCCATTCACATATTCCTATTTATATGTTTAAACAGAACGGCATGTTTCTAGGTTTCCCCCCCCCACCCCATTTTCTCACCATAAAAAAAGATGCTCAGATCAGCCATCTCCAGTATACTTGTGGTGTAACCGACTCTGTAAACACAACAGTTAGAAGCACATCAAGTTAAAACCATATTAAAATCCTGATTCCCTGACATTGCAATACAAAGACAATATAATAAATTTGTAAAACTTGCAGAAAAAAATCACTATACGTTTCTATCAGGGTCGATAACTGTTAAAATAGTTTTATTGGGTTCATTTTACCAGACAGTTTTCTTTTCTTTATATCATGCAACTATATATATTTGATAATACACCTGGAGGATCTTTCAGATGATCGTCTTAAAAAGGTCCTTACAAGAAATCAAGTGTAATAATGACTTTGTTATTTCCCAGATAAGGTTGCATGAATATTAACCAGTTTCTTTACTCTAACAAGCCCCATACCTAAAATTGTGCCTGGTATAAGCATTAGAAATATTTCAAGAGTCAGATGACACTCTGTCTTCCAGAAAATGCTGAATACACTTCTAGTTAAGCATGTATAAACTAATAATGATGAAAAAAAAACGGTTAAAACTTACCCAGTCTATTAATACTTCGTTCTTTCTCATCTTCAGAAGAATTATGAAGAGCATCTTTAGACATTTGTCAACTTTTCTCATTAAACTTCAGACAATATATTTTTGAACTTCATTATTTATATTTTCGTTTCTGAAAAATGTTTTAAAATTTTCATTTGTTTTCATCAAATAACAAACACTTTGTTTACAAAGCAATATTAATTCCGTTTTTTTTTAAAACAATCAAAATAAAAAAAATACTTAAAAGAAATTATATGGAAATATGTTGCACAAACCATCAAGCTTTTAAACACTTAGTAAACTATTTCAACCCTTATTTTTATTATTAAATTTAATAATATTTTTCAAAAGAATTGTAGTAGATACATATTAGTCATTTATTTAGCTCAGAAATAAATAAGTATTGTCTATTTTAATAATTATTATTTGTATTATGGCTTATATTAGGGGAGGCAAAGTATGAGTCAATGAGTGCTGCAATCTATTTTTTTGTAAAATAATAAATACTCTAAAAAGCAATACTATTGCCACTTTTAAAAGTTTAATAAATAACCGTGACAAATAGTTCGAAGGAAGCCTCACTACATTCAAAAAAGAGCAAAATGCAACTATGGCCCACATTTGGCCACCACTAGACAAGCAAGCCCTCAAAATGCCAAAAGTACAGACAAGAAGAACAAGTGGAAAGTATGGATGAATAAGGAAACAAAAATTCTCACTAGGGGTTTTGTAATACAAACTGATAAAAATATGGATGTATGGTAACCCTAGATTAGTGTATCATATTCACTTCTACATTTTTTAGATTCCTTAACCTAGTGGTGGATAACCTTTTAGCAGCCATTTACAATAAATCAACAGCATTAAAGGCCACATTTTAATTTTCATCTATTTTTCCAATGTCACTCCTGTAGTACCAATTCCATACAATCCATAAATGAATACATCCCTGGTATGAATAGTCCTAGACATAAAGAAATAAGGAGCATTTAATTAGCCTTTCTTACTTAGGACTATTCTGAGCCTGCTTATTTGTATTTGATAAGGCAGAGTGTATTACAAGGTTTGTGGTTTTCAAACACAAGAGTTTCACAAATATATGTGCCTGTCAAAGAAAATAAGTACTGTGAAGATTTGGATATTGAATAGTGTTCCTCCAATAGATGAAGATATGATTAACACTAGAATGACGGATTTTTTTAACTACCTTTAACAACTGAAGCGGTCAATTTGATCGTGGTAAGCAAATAACAAATTTTGTCATATAATAATTATTTTTATTAGAAAGAAACAATATCTATAGAATTATAAACAGTATTTTTCAAAAAATATATGTAAGTCAGGGGTGGGCAAACAACGGCCCGCGGGCTGCATGCGGCCCTTCGGAGTATATAATGCGGCCCGAACTCGATTCCTATGTCGATGTTAATTCTCTTTGTTTAGATTTTTTGCTATATTTTTTAAATTTAATTTGAATCTAGTTTTAAAGCTCCAGAATATCAGAGCTACTTGACCTATAAGCAGATTATGACCTGAAGGAGAAGTTCAAGTCAGTTCTGGAGTTTTCAGGATGTTTGCCAGCAGCAGCATTTCCACACCTAAAATACTTCGTCACTATTTGGGTCCACATACATTTTTGAGCAAGGGTTTTCTTGTATGAAATTAAACAAGTCTAAGAACAGATTAATGTTGACTGACTGCAAATTAAAATGCAGTCATGCGAATCACAACAGTAAACTGGTTCCACAGTTCAATAACATTATCCCAAAATTGTGAACAGTTACATACTTTTCATTACTTATAATTATACTCTGTGATCAGGTTGTATGTCAATTAATTTCCTTCGTCTTCATAATTTGTATGATAAGTAACAATAAACTTTTGTTGAAATAATTATGAATAGTAAGTTTTATTACCAAATTAGCAACTGATTAAGCTCAAATTTCAAAAAGTAATGTGTGTAATAGAGTGTGAATGTGAAATATAATGACAAATACATGGTTATTATCGTTATTAGATTTTCATACGTTGTAAATTATAACTGAAGTAGACAAATTATATGCGGCCCGCCGATAACAATCAAGTTTTCAATGTGGCCCTCCTTAGACAAAGTTTGCTCACCCCTGAGGTAAGTAATCACATTCTGTTCATTAGTCATCTTGTATTTTGTTACTACAAAATGAACATTGAAGGCGTGTGTTACTGCTTGCTCCCCTTTTCACAGGGATGCCTGCTATAATTTGCTTTTTGTTGCACAGTAGGGCGATCTCAATTTGTGAACAAGGTTCAAAATATAAGATCGCCTAGGAATGCTGGAATATATGCATAATCAAAATAATATAAATGTGTTTATAGCCGTAAAGTCCAGAGAATTGTAGAAGATATAGACTGGCTATCTTCGTGATGCTGATCTCGTTGTGTACAGGCCACTCATTTGGTCCAGAACGTCCACTCCACACTTACAAAAATTATAATATTGCACAGTTTCTGGAAGTTTATTTTTGGTTTCACCAATTTCAATATGTTTGTGCAAGGTAATCAATATGCAGATATACTGTTTTGGCTTTCAACGGTTAATTGTTAGGTTGTTTTTTTTTTACCATTGATGATTACTATTGAAGAAAAACGTTCTGGAGTTAGCCCCGTAGCGTGAAAATTCTACAGGAGGGGTCAGGCATTCTACAGCAGGGGCCAGGCATTAGCAAGGGGCCGGGTAATACTTTTTACTAAGTAGAACAAATTAGCAGGGGTGGCAGATAAAACAGGGGGGGGGGTGGCCTGCCCCCTGCCCCCCCCCCGCACGCTACGGGCCTGTCTGGAGTTGTGTCTTTACAAATTCACTGGCAACTCTCTTTGATTCTGCATTACCGTACCAACGATGGATGTGCTTTTGGCAACAATATGACGTCAATCGAAAGTGTCACAAGATATTAATCTGTATGGCGGTCATTATGACCGCTGCAGTCGTTCTAGGTATAACTTGTTTTTTTTTTATTATTATAAAACCAACAACAAAAATCTTCTACAATTTTAACAATGTTATAAAGATATGTAAAGTCATAAAATTTCAATAGTCTGGGGGTTTGCCGTTTAGAAGTAATTAATCCGCAAAGTAGCGTTGCGGTCAAAATGACCGCTGCCGTCGTTCTAGTGTTAAATAATCATAGTGGTTGGTGAGAAATTAATTTTAATGTACACTTTGTTAGTATGCCACTTTGATGACCAAATTATACTTCTAGAATACATTATGACACTTGCGTAGTTTACTTGATTATTACTTATATTTTTAAAAGGGCATTATTGAAATATTAGTTCAAGATAAAGACATTTTTTGTAGACTGGTTTTGTAACAGTGTTGTTTATTTATCTTAATTATCCAATAAAGCAGGTTGTAAATAAACCAAGGAGAAACCCAGAAATGAATGTGGGGGGTTTGTGTTGGCCTTTTACATCTGGCAGATGAAGAAAAAAAATACTATACAACAAAAATTTTACACAGTTGAGTTCTACGGATCTTTATAAAGCTTTCTATACAGCCAACATTTATGTAGTTCATTTATAGAATGTACATTTGTAGAATAAAAACACATATATTTTATTTAAATTCAACATTATATTTAATTGATTTTCTATATAAATATCTGGCAACTGTGTATGGACATAAACAATAATGGCTGAAAGTGCTGATAAAGATAGTACGACTGAGGTAAATAAAAACACATATACAATACTTTAAGGATTCCAGGATCCTGCGTAACATTTAATTATTATATTATCATTTTTATTATCTTTTAACAAAATATTCTAGCCTGAAATTGTAATTACTTTGTACTTCTCAAACAGAGTTTATCAATATTAGGCCAACATTGGATTGGCCATGGGTTTGTTTTACTTCTCACGTCCCCTAAAATCAATTTAGCTTCCAATAGTTTTATATTTTTAATTAAATAAAAGTTCATGGAAATGAAATTTCAAAATAATAATAATGTAATTTAAAAAATGTTATTTTTAATAATTTATGTAAAGGCAAAAGGTCTTTGTTTGTATCAAACGAAAATGTCGAAATAGACAGTAACATTGCTGGCTAATTAGTTACTTTAAAAAAATATTTTCTACTTTATTTCATTGTATTTTATGTTAGTCCGCTGTGGTTGGCAGCACATGTGATGTCACGCTAAAAAATGACAGCGTTTACTTTTAAATACAATGAAAATAGAATTCCCTCGTCGTCGGCATCCGTCCGTCTCGAGAGACGATGGTGTAGCTAGGATGAGTCTACAAAACACCGCCGGGAATGGCTGTGCAGTCCGACTCGGGAGTGGCAATCCCTGCCGCACTTGTCACACTTGAAGATAGTTGGTTGTTGTAGTTGTTGTTGTAGCTGTTCTTTTTTCCGCTTCCGTCTTGTTCTTTTCAGGGCAGCATTATCCTGTCGCTCAGCCTCTGCGCGCAATGAACCCTGCCGGACAGCGAGCCTCCATGAGTGGCGGTCGGCTGCTTGGCTCTCCCAGGAGTTGGGGTTAATGGAGCACTCTTTCATATCCTTTTTGCAGGTGTCTTTGTAGCGCATTTTAGGTCGCCCTGTTTTCCTCTGGCCGGTAACTAACTCGCCATAGAGGTAGGTCTTTCGGGATGCGGCCTGCGTCCATTCTTTTGACATGACCGAGCCATCTGAGGCGTCTCCCGCTGAGAACTGCCCCAAACAAGCTGCTCATGTTGGCCCTCTCTAGCACCCCAGTGTTGGGGATCTTGTCTTGCCACTTTATCTGCAGTATACGTCGCCTGGAGGCACCTCATGTGGAAATTGTTTAGCTTTCTTTCGTGCCTCGCGTAAGTGGTCCACGTCTCGCATCCATAGAGAGGGTACTAAGTATGCAGGCCTGGTGAGACGCGCAATCTGGTATTTTCGGTGAGGCTGGGGTTTTCCCCACACACGTTGCTTTAGTCTCGCCATGACTGTGGCTGCCCCTTTAGCGGGTTCTGCAATCGATCTCCGGGTCTATGGATAGCGAGCTGGAGATGGTGGACCCGAGGTAAGTGAAGTTCTCGACGACCTCTAGGGTGTGCCCATCGATGTCAATGCTTGGGGTGCCCCAACCTTTATGTCCCATGTCCTACTAATGTTTCCCCAACCTTATTTTGTCCCTTGCCCCACTAATGTTTCCCCAACCGTTATTATTTTGTCCCATGTCCCACTAATGTTTCCCGAACCTTTATTTTTGTCCCATGCCTCACTAATGTTTCCCCAACCTTTATTTTTGTCCCATGCCCCACTAATGTTTCCCCAACCTAACATATTTTTGTCCCGTGCCCCACTAATGTTTCCCCAACCTTTATTTTGTCCTGTGCCCACATAATGTTTCCCCAACCTTTATTTTTGTCCCATGCCTCACTAATGTTTCCCCAACCTTTATTTTGTCCCGTGCCCCACTAATGTTTCCCACAGCCTTTACTTTGTCCTAAGTGCCCCACATAATGTTTCCCCAACCTTTATTTTGTCCCATGCCCCACTAATGTTTCCCCAACCTTTATTTTGTCCCATGCCCCACTAATGTTTCCCAGACCTTTATTTTATCCTATGCCCCACTAATGTTTCCCAACCTTTTTTGTCCCGTGCCCCCACTAATGTTTTTTCCCCAACCTTTATTTTGTCCCGTTACCCACTAATGTTTCCCCAACCTTTATTTTATCCCTGTGCTCCATAATGTTTCCCCAACCTTTATTTTGTCCCGTGCCCCACTAATGTTTCCCCAGCCTTTATTTTGTCCTTCTTATGCCCCACCCCATGTTTTTCCCAACACTTTATTTTGTCCCATGTCCCCACTAATGTTTCCCCAACCTTTTTTTTTGTCCCCATATGCCTCACTAATGTTTCCCACACCTTTATTTTGTCCCGTGCCCCCCTAAATGTTTCCCCAACCTTTATTTTGTCCCATGTCCCACTAATGTTTCCCCCAACCTTTATTTGTCCCGTGCCTCTGCTAATGTTTCCCCAACCTTTATTTTGTCCCGTGCCCCACTAATGTTTCCCCAACCTTTATTTTGTCCCGTGCCCCACTAATGTTTCCCCAACCTTTATTTTGTCCCATGTCCCACTAATGTTTCCCCAACCTTTTTTTTGTCCCATGTCCCACTAATGTTTCCCCAACCCCTTTTTTTTGTCCCATGCCCCCATAGCTGTTTCCCCAACCTTTATTTTGTCCCTTGCCCACACTAATGTTTCCCCAACCTTTATTTTGTCCCATGTCCCACTAATGTTTCCCCAACCTTTATTTTGTCCCATGCCCCACTAATGTTTCCCCAACCTTTATTTTGTCCCATGTCCTACTATGTTTCCCCAACCTTTATTTTGTCCCATGTCCCTCAATATTTCCCCAACCTTTATTTTGTCCCATGCCCCACTAATGTTTCCACAACCTTTATTTTGTCCTATGTCCTACTAATGTTTCCCCAACCTTTATTTTGTCCCATGCCCCACTAATGTTTCCCCAACCTTTATTTTGTCCCATGTCCTACTAATGTTTCCCCAACCTTTATTTTGTCCCATGCCCCACTAATGTTTCCCCAACCTTTATTTTGTCCCATGTCCTACTAATGTTTTTCCCCAACCTTTATTTTGTCCCATGTACCACTAATGTTTCCCCACTGTGCTGCATACGGTAATTCATCTGTTTCAAAACCTCGGCATATGAAGGATTGCGGTTGGCACAACGCCTAGCCGACTTTACTTCCCAACTTAAAGTCAGTACCCATTTAAAGCTGGGTGGACTTATGAGACGACTTGCACCGAATTTCACCTGTAAAAAATGGGCCTCACCGTGGTTCGAACCAGCGTGACGTACTTTATGGACGGCCTCTTATCGAATATGGGATAATGATTAGATTTATCACATGACAGTGCCAAACCTAGGGATTTGGGGGCCGGGTACTTGGCCTCTTTGGGGGCCCCTGCATTTTGACATTCGACATCATGATATGAGAAAATGTTCTAAATATTTAATGTAAAACAATTTTTGCTCCCCCCCCTCAAGCTGGTGCTCGGGGTGACTTTTGAATTGGACCCCCCTCCCTAGTTACGCCTCTGTCACATGACCGTCCACTATTTTTAGGCCATATGCTCCAATGCCACTGAGGCCATGGCTGGGTATTTTAATTGGGCCCCCAATAGTTATCTTAAAATTTCATGGGGCCCACAAAAGCGAAGATCATTGAAAGAAACCTATATTATTGTTATAAAAGTAGACCACATGTAAGCCACAGCCAGTAAAATTCTAGGGCTGACAAACTATGGCGCCCATTTCACATAATTTTACAGCAAAATATTGAAATTAATGTACATTTTGAAAGTAATGGAAGGCCTGATGCATAAAATTGTTTTATCTACTGTTAACAACATTATTTCATCAAATAAATGTTTGTTCCATAAAAACAAACTCACGGGAGCACGGGAATGTTGTATTCACAAAAATCTGGCCAGCTGGTGGCGTCCAAAATATTACATTTCAAAATTACTGCAACTGATGTATACAAACGCACTATTTCGTGTATAGAAACTTAATTTTGAGTTTCTCTTTTTTTCTGTAAATGGAGGACAAATCTAGTAATCTACCTCAACTAGTGATGTATCTTAGGAAAATTCGTGAGTACGTGGAGAAAATAATAGGATGTGAGCTTTTTTTTCTAGAAAAATTAATGGTCTGGAGAGAAGAGTGGAAATTGTTTTACAAGTTTATATCTTCATATTGTGATATTCAACAACCAATTGTTGATGTTTTCCATAACCAGTTCAGTGATTCTTCTGAACTTTTGTGCCTG
Organism: Bulinus truncatus; assembly: GCA_021962125.1. Taxonomy (NCBI): domain Eukaryota; kingdom Metazoa; phylum Mollusca; class Gastropoda; family Planorbidae; genus Bulinus; species Bulinus truncatus. The sequence continues at coordinate 43,099 of JAGDYQ010000059.1, read as the reverse complement.
GCCGAAATACTAAAATTTTATTTGAGAAAATTATACCAATCAATTAATGAAGACAAAACAAAGGTAATTTGGAGATAAAAAAGAATTTTCGTTAAATATATATATATATATACAGTGCTTTATTGTGCCGGTACGGCCGCGTACCGGCACCTTTATCAATGTGGGGAACAAATTATTACTTTTCTTGTATCTTAACGTTAATTATTAATTTATTATATTATTAATTTGTTAAAATTGAATTATTTTAAAATTGCAAATTTTAAAGTTAGGCAGTCCATCACTGAGTACCGGCACCTATTTTTTTGCAAAAAAAAAAAAAAGCACTGTGTATATATATATATATATATATATATATATATATATATATATATATATATATATATATATATAAAGTTATTAAAAACCCTTTTTAAAATAAGCTTTTATTAAATTGCACTAAAGAGTAAAAAAAAGTAATCCATAAGATTATAGAAATATTTATATTAATTATCATTACTAAAAATGAGTAATGCTGATTAAATGCCTTTAATGCTTGATTAATGCCCTAAATTATTTATGCGATTAGAACTTTAAACACAACACCTAAACGCGCTAATATGAACCCAATGGCAAATGCTGAGTTACAAAAAAAAAAGATTACACCAATGCTGGAACTGCTATGTTAACATGAAATCATAGTGGCTAGATGACTTTGACAACATAGGATTGTCATTGATTAATTCTATTTTCTGACCTTTATTGTCAATCATTTTCTAATCATTAATTTAATTTAACTTGTTATTTTAGGAAAACACTGCACAATTAGATGAGTTGATGAGATGTCTGAACATAATTGAACTAGCTGGTTTTTCTCCAGAAAAATTCCAAAATCAACCACTGTCTGAAATGATTGAAGAACTATCCAATAAAATGGAAACATCTGAACATCAAGGACAAGAGCATGTAACAGTATTTTTAACAGACATGGAGTTACTGTGCAGTATCCTGGGCTTAAATGTTTAGATGTATCATTATTTGACACACTTGAGAGATGGTGATTTAGATTCTAAAAGAATAATTTACTTGATAGAACTCTGGATGGAATCCATGTGGAATCAAATAAAGTTAGAAAATAACCCAGATCTCAGTGTTAATAACAACACTGAGCTGTGTTTTCAAAAATTAGGATTTAATGAGGAAGTATCAAAAGAGATTGTCACTTATCTTGATCCAGGTCTAAAAACTACAGAGTCTCTCTTTTACTGGGCAAGGTCTTACTTGATGCATAAGATGTTTACCCACCCATCTGTCTGCCAGTTCAACTACCCGTATGTGCCCATGGAGTCAGGAGTTTGGCTCAAAAGAAACTATATAAATGTTAGCATGAATAAGCCAGTTCATAACTCTTTACTGACACAAAGTAGAATCATTAGGTATCCAGAAGGTAGTACCTCTTTGACAGCTGAGAATATCGAAACAAAATTTGGGGATGAATGCCACACACTGTTGTATCATGGGACGGCTCTAGAAAATGTATCCTCCATTTTGAACGCAGGGATTGATTTGAGACGAGGAAAAAAGAAAAATATTTTTTCTTACAGTGATGGTTTCTATACATACGAGTCTTTTGAAGCTGCATGTAGGTGGGCACGAAGTAAATCTACTAACAAAAAGTATGCAGTTATTGTTTTTAAAATACCTAGAGAGATACTTGTAGATTTTCAATTAGGTGAAGGACTTAATCTTTCCATTGACATAGAAAAATGGAAAAAAGTTGTTTTGTTTTTCTTGAAGAGAAAACGTGATGGAATTTTAGAAGCAGATTTGTATGAAGCAGTGAATGATGCAAGGTTCATCAGGGGACCAGTGCCTGCAGATATTTTAAAATTTAAGAGATATTCTAACTTAGATCTTTATAAGATTAATAATGTAGCTGTTCAGTGTATTTGCTTCAAAGATGAGCTGCCTTCACTAAAACTTCAAGACTGTATTTGTGCAGTTATATTTTACCATTCTGATTTATAATTTGTTGAGTAGATTTCAAGTGTTAAGAATAACCATTAGCAAAATATAATTTATAACACTTTCAAACATTTTTAATTTTTGTTCCTGGAATTCTAAATTAGTCTTTTCTTTTTTTTCTGTTATCAATTTCTTTTTTCTGTGACTTAATTTGATGAAAAAGATTAATGATTTTTTTGTTAATTATTTAAAATTTACTTTACATTTATTTATTGGTAAAATTTCAGAAAAGAATACAGAATTTTAAAACATCTTGAATAAAAATGAGTGTTAGTAATTTTTTAATAGAAGTTTAAGCCTAGATTTAAATTTTATTTTTTCCCCAAGGAATAGAAATCTTGCAGTTGATGATATTGTGTTGTAAAATCAAATATTCAATGCTTATCAATTCTTTTCAACTACCAGTATGTATTCAAAGATTAGTTTGAGCGATCTTCTAAATGATTGAAGTGTTTTTGATGATTTGATGCCATTTGTTTTTTTTTTGTAAACAATGTAAGTCACTTGACCTGATTGTCCTGGAAACAAGAGATCACTCTTGTGAGAAACAATGGATTTTTTCAAGCAATGGTGAAAGTCCCAACTTTATCTCCTCAACTATGGTGGTGTTAAAACCATTATAATACCAAAAGGTCATGTTTATGTGATGATGTAACCAATCAAAAAATGTGCTACTTTATGTATAATGCTCCAATGGCTCACTAGAATATATTTTAGCTCAATGAACACAATAAAATGCAGTAATACTCATCCTGATTTTTAATATCACTTTTATTCCATGATTTTTGTATACACAAACATTTTGTAAGTTTAAAAAAAAAAAAATTCAACAAATTCCACATTTTTATTTTTAAGATTGAAAAATAACAATATACAGTTACACAATTTACTTAAAAAGTCACAAAGAATTATATCAAATGTGACAATTGTAAACAAAGATAATTTAATTTTTCAAAGAATAAAGTAAAAAATTACATTATAACCATTTTGCATTTTTTCCTCTCTTTAATTTAATGATAAAAAAAACTGCTGTTTAGTTTCTGTGTAAATGTACTGTGAATTCCAATAGCACATTAGATAAATCAGTTATAAGAGGTTAAAGACCACTCTCTGAACCACAGGCAACACACACACATATACGTTAGTTAGTCACTTCATCATAAGAGGTTGAACACACTGTCTGTGGTATATGGGAGACATGGACAGATATTTCATTGCACGTCATCTTTATCATGATCAGTTTTATTTCATGCTCTAAGTAAAAGAAAAAATGTACTGATCAGCAAAAAGATTAAATTTTTCTAAATCATCAGTAGTGATAACATGACATCAGTAGTGATAACATGATACATGCACCTGACTAATAATTGAATTCCTGCTAATAAAGCTGGAATAAAAACTCCCTTGTAAAAAGCTTAAACAGGGTTGATTATACTTTTATTTTGAAACATCATCAACTTAAATTTTACAGTTTATACAAGGAATAAATTTTCTTTCACAAAGATCTTACTGAGTCTATGCAATAATTAAACTGTTGTATATGATCAGTTCAAAGCTGAGATTTCTTTTTTTTTTTCCTATCAATGATGTGCAAAATTCTTTGATTTAAATTTTTTTGATTTGATGACATCCAAAAACACTATGACTTGCATATCTTTAACATAGTCTCACTTTGCAATTACAAGCTTTCATATATTAGATTACTCAATAATCATAAATCTGAAAAAGATCTTTTCTTTGCCCAACACCTAACATAATAAATCATTAATGTACCTACAGCAATTGGAATCTTTGCCTTTTTTCTGTTTGCCTTCAGATCTGTGGAATAGAATGTGATAACTTGATCATAGTTTGAACCAATAATCTCATTATTAATGGAATATTTTTTCCTAAAACAAAATGAGATGAAACTCAATAGACTATGACACATGTAGCCCAAGAGTAAACCATTGAATTCCATGAGTTAGAAATCATGGTGCTGCTGAACAGCACAAGTGTGTATGTAATGCCACACAGTGTTTACCATGGAATAGAAACAGCAGAATTTCTAACATTTATATGTGCAATGGCTACCTATGATTGGATAAACTAAACATATTGTGCAGTTCATAAGGGTTTTAGGCTGGAGCAAAAACTTTTTTGAAATAACAGGCGGGCACAAAAATACCTGTAAGTACATGTAATAGAGATATTGACTTTTATTAAAATGAATTATATTTCTATCTGTAAAAGAAAAAAAAGTTTTTATTCAGAGAAGTATGATAGTTTTTTTTCTAAACCCAATTTCATCTGAAAATGTTATCAGAAGGTATAGTTCAGTGATGGGACAATGACAGAATTTTTAACACCTCTGATTCAATTCCACCCTAAAAAACGATTCTTGATTCCGATGCCTGGGGTCATAGTTACATTAAAATACAGTCAACTATTGACATGAGATAAACACTGACACACACATCTATTGACAAATATCTTGATAGGAGATACACAAAGACTCACAAACATTTGAAAAAAAATAACAAAGTGAGACACAGACTAATACACATATCTATGTACAAGAAACCTACTATATTAACATGAGATAAAGACAAACTTACTAACACATATATAGTCATTGAGATACACTGACTCACTGAAATCTTTTGACATACTCATTGATACATACACCTACTTACAGGACACACTGATAAATTCACTTAAATTTACATTTATTGACAGGAGATACAAACTCACTGATGCTTACACTAATCTATTGACAGGCATCTATTATCAATAGATTATACAGAATCACAGCAGCAAACATCAATTGACAGGAGATACAGACAGACTCACTGACAAATACACACACATCTTTTAACAGGACATACACATAGACTCACATTTATTGACATGAGAAAATAGTATAATTATATTAGTGCACTGCCATGTACACAGGTTACATTAGACATTTAACCAGTAAGATAACAGATGATGCATACAATGTAAGTCCCGTTACATGCATACGATTTATAATGCTGATCACCAGATACTGTGGGGATGTGAATAGCTTTAAGCCAGCCAGATCTCTAAAGTACTAATGTTACGCTGCAAAGTGATCTTGAGCTGTGTGGTGTCAGACTGTGCACTAATGTCATTTCATGTTATAATATGGATGTCCATAAATGTATTTGTCATACTAAAATAGAGGATTTAAGAGGATATAAGATGTTGATTTATGTGTGCCATCGTGTATACAAATGATGTCAGGAACAAAAAATTATGTTGTAAATCATTCAATTCCCATTCCAGCAAAAGGTACTGTTTATCTTGATTCTGATATCGAGATTAAATAAAGAGCACCCAATATTATTTACAAAAGTGTAAAAATCATTAAAATTTATGAAGATTTGATAAAGTTATGATTTGAAAATAGTCACCAATTATAATGGAGATACTGAGAGCTGACTTTGTATATAGCCTTTATCTATTGTAAAACTATTTATCAACTGCAATAGTATGATCTATCTACCCACATGCTAGAAATTAAATGATCTTCATAATGATATACATTTCATGTATGTTAACAGAGGTGATAAACATTTATAAACTTGACATATAATTTATTCCCATTGGTTATGCAACTTTCAAACTAAAAAACAACCAAATAAAAATAACAAATGGGTACAAATTTAAGCATTCTAAAAATATATGTTCGTTTCTCTCAGTATTGGCTATACAGACTACAAAATTTGTCCAATATTAAAATTGTTAAATCGGTCACCATTTTTATATATAAAAATTGTCTAAACTCTATTTATGTAGTCTCAATCATTGTAAAAAATAAAAAAAATGAAGTGGTCCAAGTTATACAAATAAAACCAATCATAGTGACAAAATTGAAAATAAATAAAAAAAATGTAGATACACAAATCATCCTAGAATGTTATCATAATTAATGTAATCCATAATGAAATATGCACCCATCAGGAATTTACCACTATTAAAAAACAAACAAACTGCAATTGGAAGGGAGAATTTGAGATTTCATGTCTTCTTTTTTTAAAGTCTAGAACTTTACAGAAGCAAATTGCAACACAAATTACAAGTAACCTAGCAAAAACAAAAAACGTTAGCCTTATGCCGGAGGAGTATGACTTTAGCAATATCATTGTTGCACTGTTCCCTCTAAGCTGCGCCAGCCTGCGCTTGCGCGCAATTTTTCAGACCTCAGCGCACAACTTTTTGGCTTGGTGCACAAAACGTGTGATTAGAAAAAAAAAAATTACATAAAATTTTGTCATAAAATTCCACCGTGACTTGCGCTATATAAATGAACTTAACGGGATCGAACTAGCATACAGTCTTTGTTGTGATATCAACTTCTGATCCCTTTTGTAATTTAAGTAATTGGCTTGAAGCTGACTGTAAATAGTACACTTCGTTAAATATAATATAGTTGGAGAAAAAAAAGAAAAAGTCGAAGCGAACGGGCGACGATCAGGACTAAGGAGTCAAGTCATTTTGGTAATATTGTGACGAGCTAGAGTAGATGTAGAGACAGAGACAATCCCCTTCGACGTTTTAAGATAAGAAGACATCTAAGAAGTAGGATTAATACAAATAATGGTAGACAAATTGACAGACAACTTAGGACAAGGTGGGGGAATAATGGAATAGTAGACAGCAAAAATGTGAAGACCAGGAGGCGACGTCGGACAGGCTAGTAGGGTTAACAATGACGATCAGGTGACGCTCCTAGAAAGATTAGATAGTTAGGACAATACTGAAGAGAGTGTGACGTATTTAGGGTAATTAGGGCACGGGCGCTAGGGGTATAAATACGACTGGGTTCGGACATTAGTTAAGAGAAGTTCTTAGGACGCAACATCTTTGCAAAGGAAGTTCAGAAGGAATATTCAGAGTTGAAGCTACTTTTGAATGAAAAAGAAAAATTTGGAACACTGAAAACCTTTCAGGACATTGTAAATTGTGTGCAGGAAAATGAACAGTTTAGTGAACTTTGTCTTCTTATTCATATTTGTGGAGCTTTTCAAGCTTCAAGTACAGACTGTGAGAGAGGATTCAGCTTAATGAATGCAATTAAAACAAAAATGCGAAACAGGCTTGATGTAGACCATTTGGAACATTTAATGAGAATTAAGTCATATTTATTAGCTGAAAATGTCATTAACACAGATCATGTATATGACTTTTGGAAAGCAGAAAAAGGAAGAAGGGAAAAGTTAATTATTACCAAATAAAATTAAGTGACTTCAATTCTTGGGTTTTCTTTTTTATCTTGTTGCATTAGAATTTAGTTTAGTGTTGGTCTATCTCACGTAAACTTCCATTTATATTTATATCTAAAAACTTATCAGTTTATTTCTATTTTTTTTGGTTGCATATTCGTCATTTTTAAATTTTATTTCTTCTACTTAACCATATTTACTGCAACCATAATTTTTTTTTTAATTCTAAAAGAATTTATTTACAAAAGCTTAATAAAAAATTTCCTACATGTAAATATATGGAAGCTTCCCAGCTGGTTGACTCTATTATCTTATTATTTATTTTCTTTTTAAATGACAGTAATTCTATTTGTAGTGCGCGTCGTGCAATAGGCTCACAATTTACACATCAATGAAATTTGGGCTCACAAACCCCAAATCCTTAGAGGGAACAGTGGATTGTTGTAAATCTTCTAATGCTTATCGAAAATAATTACTTCACTGTAAATCTACTAGAAATCATTGTTTTAAAATCATTTTTTATACTGTTTATTATAAAAATGTATTTACTATAAGCTGATGGGGAAGAATTAGTTAACTGTTTTTGGTTTTTAACAACAAGAAAAAGGATAACACTAGTATGGTGCATCTGTGGTGATCCACCTATACATTTTTTACCACCGACCTCTATCAGACAAAGAAATTTCTCACAAGGGGAGGGGGGTCTGGCTTCTGCCCACTTGTTATTACATACTGGAAAAGTAACCCAAATGGTCTAGATATTCAAATAGATAATCAGCCTTCACACTGATGCCAAATATGTTGAACAGTAAGTTAGAATGGTAGCATAATGCGTACATCAAAAGTGGCCATTTCAGATGGGATCGTGTCATTCTTATTTGATAAAAAAAGCTGTCTAGAAACTAATGCTAAATTTTACATGAGTTTATGCAGAAAGGATTATTCTACAAGAAAATGTTTATTCATAAATTTTTTGAAACTCTGCCCCCGAAATGATCTGGTTAATCTATATAAATTTATAAATGAAAATCTGAGAAGTTACCAAAGAAAGCTTTCAATATAGCAAATAACAGTTCATAACACTGATTTAACTAGGAAATAGTTTGACTGAATAAAAATAAATTAACATTTACTAGGAATACAGCTTTATCAACTGTGTAAAAGTAATCAATACAGTGAAATGTCATTATAACGAACGTCAGTGTAACGAATTATTCAGTACAGCGAATTTTTTTTTTGCCCCTTCCCCTTCGCTTATATAACATCTGTTAAAAAGTGTCGTTGTAACGAATTTCGTATTTTCAGTATTGCGAAAAAAATAGCCGTTTTGCAGATATTTAATTTTATCCCCTTACCAAAAAAAAAAAAAATTATTCGGCAAATTTCTAAAACTCAAATCAACTTGAACTCAAATGACATTCACATTTACTAAATAATGGGAAGGGGGAGTGTGAGAGGAGTAAGATGTTATGGTAACCTTTAACCTCTACTGATGAGGATAGTAAACATAAATTCCACCATGTGCAGTACTGAGACAAGTATCGTCTTGGGGCGGGGGGTAGTGAGTGGCGGTGTCACAATTACGTAACAACAAACGGGGGTGGGGTGGATGAGAGGAATAGAGTTTTAGCAAGGTCGGGAAGGGGAGGAGGAAGAGAGCCTAAAACGTCGTGGGACAAACACATGAATGTAGGGAATGTTACACATTCACGGGATAAAAAAAAATCAATAAACCAGTGTTACGTCTGTGTTGGGGAAATGCGCTAATGAGAAAGAAGCCATACACTTAAAAGTATAGCTTATTGGGAGGTATGAGAAAGACATAATGGTTTTGGTATGTGTAGAAAATAACTTGATAGTTTTAGTAAAAAACAATCTTATTGTTTTCGGTAGGGGCTTGATAGAGGGTCGCAATTTTGTTTAGAAAATGGCGATCTTATAGTTTGTGATAGGGACTTAATGGACAGAAGACTGCATTTTGCCAAGATGTTAATAAACTACCGGTACCTGTATTTAATAATTAATAATACAGGAATGGAAAAATAAATTAGTTATTTATTTGACCTTTTTGTGACATTGAACAATACTTTTTTTCTAATTATAATAAAATTTAATCCAGTTACAAAAGTAAATAAATATATAAATATATTTTTAAAATTATTTCGTTTAATAAATCAGACAATATGAGTAAGATAGCTGTAGTGGGTTTCTTATAAATTAAGTGAAGTAAGTCATGTTGAATAACTGTTATAAAAATAAATGAATTACGTCCCTTAGTTCAATGACTGTTAGTGGTAATGAAAGCTGAAAGCTAAATTACTAGCTTAACTAATGAGAAATAAACGGAGAGAATATATAGCATATTTTTAGCTAAATATCTTTGGAAAAAGTAGTAAAATGACATAATATATTTGCATCGATACCCAAATGAACTATATCCACATATTGTGAACAGAAAATGTCATCATCGTTGGACCCCCCCCCACCCCGATTTAAGTGTAACAAATTTTCAGTATTACGAACGAATTTCGAATCCCCGCCAATTTCGTTATAGCGACATTTCACTGTATAATGTAAAATAAATTACCTGCCCCTTGATTTGTTTTTAACAGATTTTTTGTGTTTTGCTGTGGCTGATTTTAAAACTTTCCCTGGCGATGATGTATTGATGGGTATTTGATTACCACTGCTAGCTGTACTTTCTGTTGGTGAGCTTCCACCATTCGGTTGAATGGCAGGTGTTGTGGTGTTTGATTCTGGGCTAGCTGGTTCTCCTGCAATTGAAAGTGCAAGAAATAATAAAACTTTGTACATTTTGTTAATAGAAATATAAACATTAACAAGACTAACACTGATTATTCCATACATAAATGTGTAAAAAAACCAAATCCATTTATCATAAAAAAAAATTCATAGCGAGGAAATTGCAGAACTGAATTCGGACAATAATTATAAACATAAACTGACATAAGCTGTTCATCAGATGCTATAAAAAACTGCAGAATAATGTACAGTGCTTCTTTAAATAGTAAATAAACAACCTGTAGGTAATAATAGATAACAGAAATGATAAATTACAAATAATTACATTTTTATAACAATTTGCATGTACTTAAACTTTTATAACAAATTACATATGCTTACTCTTTTCTGCCTCTGCTACTCCAGCAACAGCCTGTTGATATATAAATACTTTTTTTTTTTCATATTTTATTTGTTCAATTCATAATTGTTTATCATTCATGACAGAAAAAATCAGGAATGTTTAGACTCTATTACCTACTCTCATAAATTACTATAAAAATATTTTGAGCTAGTCTAGTTGTACTAAATGTGAAGTACACATGATGAATCAGATTTAGAGAGACTCACTGACCAAGGTGGCTGTAAGTTTGAGGTAGTTCACATTTAAAATTGTTAAAAATAGAAACTATTTTTATAAAATTCAATCAAGTCCTGAATGTATAATATACAGAGGAAAATTTGACTAAGAAATCTGAAATGAAATGTAGTATAATAAATTCAATTACATACCGCAGCTGAAGTAACTGAAGATTTAGAGAAAAGCCTGTCTGCCTCTTTAAATTTTCTATTACGTTTGTCAGCTTTGCTATTTGTATTTCTGTAACAGGAAAAAAATGCAATTCTCCTTTATGTACCTCCAACTGAATTTTTCATTAAAAAAATCTAATCTATTGTTTGATGGAGTTGGATTTCATAAAAAATTGTTAATTAATGAAACAAAATATATTAGAATGAAATATTATTCTGAATGCCAGTGTAACGAACTATTCAGTATTGCAATTTTTTTTTTTTAGGTTTAACTTCAAAATCATTTGATAAGTAATGGGGGAAAAAACATTGTACATTTTGCGAAAGAAAATGTAAAAGAAAATAGACAATATTATTTGTAATAATTTTTTTAATGAACTGGTAAAATTGAGTACAAAAGTAATAGACAAGTCCTTAATACAAACTTTGTGTTTGTTAAATATCTGTCCCATCCTTTTATAATGTTGCCATAAAGCTGTGTGTCTTCTAAATAACTGCCTTCAAATGCATAAATTTGTCTCTCTAAATTATGAAGCGTGTCCTGTTGATAAAAGAAAGGGGTAAGGGGAGGGAGGATTTTAATTGCTTTAGTATATATTGTTATATGTATGATTCATGATATATATGTATGATTCATGATATATATGTATGCACATATTTAACACATATGTACATAAACTAGTAATGGGACCTGTTCAACATTCAGATTATGAGCTTTCGTATATCTACAGATTGTCATGGATAATAATAGATCTTCAACAATACAGAGCAGTATAAAATAATGCAATAAATACACAACACTCTTATTTTTGTGCTTATTTACAAACCTCACTTCACGTCAATTTTTATAAGGAGAATTCACAATTATTTTCCCCCTTATAAATCACTTGTTTATTGATTAGCTACACACTTATTCATAACCTAGTCAGTTATCCACCCTTTCAGTCTCCATCAGCATTCATACTACACATAAAAGATGACCTTTCTGATTTTCTTCCCCCCTCCCTGTTCTGTTTACCACACCCTCTCATGCATTCCCTGCCTCCTATAACAATGATTCATTTTGTACTGAACATGTAAATTATAATGAGATCTGGGGAACTGATGTCTTCAACATGTGTGTGTAATAAGTTTAATTATTAACCTAATTGTTCTTATAATTACTGCCCGATAGACCGGAATTTTCGGTAGTCCGGCACCGAGCGGTCCCGAATGTGCCGGATTATCGGACTTCTACTGTAATTTGATTGAAATTGTTTAATTCCTAGCGTTAGGCTTGGACAGATCGCAAAAAAATAATAATGGCGTTTGCCGCACATCTAGACATATCCTGAAAAAAAAAATGTGTTCCATCTAGAGGAACCTTGCCAATGTGCATACCTAAATTATCAATGTTGGCAAAGATTATGAATTTGTGCAAGTTAATTAAAAGGTTCAAATCAAGATTGGACACATGAGTGAAAAGATGAAAATGATAAAATGTGTGATGCTAAGTTCATTAACTGTGTTATACCAAAATGTCATAAATTTAGCAACAAAGCATGTATCTTTTGACTTTGTTTTTTTTTTTGTTTTCCTAGATTGGGACTGGGTCATCTCCTATTATAGCATAATCAATTATTACGAAATTATAAATAACAAAAATTGATATATGATAGAACTAATTTATACTATTGATTATAATAAACACATTTAAAAAGAAAAAAAGCATAAATATTAGTAATAAGTTGCATTTATTTACAAAAGAAAGCCTCTCTATATTCTATATTAAAAAAAAACCACCATATTTTTTCCCGACCTAAATTGTTTACTGTTGCCAACTTAAAAATTACTTTTTTTAGACAATAAGTAACTAATATTTACAAATGTAAAATAGGAAAAAAGCGTGTTTAATGAAAAACCAATAATGTGTCTCAAAAGGTCATCATAAATAATATCTAAACAATATAACTAATAGAGTAATGAGCTAACTTAAATTACTTGGGTCTATATTATTAAAATAGATGCATTTTAAAATGTGCTAAGAAAACCAATGCCCTGATTCAGGAAGACATCATACATATAAAGTTATCCACTGGACATATAGAGGGATAGGGGTTCTTAATGCCCCTATGCCCTTTGGATATTTTCAGCTCTGATATTGGGCCCCAAAAGTTATCGGATTTTAAATATATGATATATAAGAAAAACAGTATCTACAGAAAACCAATGCACCCACTCAGTAGGGGATCATAAGCATTATGTAAAAAACCAAATAGTTATAATGATGGACTTACTTAAAGCCTTAGGGGCCTTTGAATTTTGGTAATAGCCGTAAATCTCTGATATGGGGCCAAAAACTTAACCATATTTTTAATATAGGTAATATAGGAAAAAACGTTGCCTAAAGAAAACAATGCCCTGACTCAATAGGGCATCATACACATTATGTTGACCCCTAAAAGGTTAGAAGGATGGATGTACTTTAGGCCTCTGAATTTTCTTCATTGCTGTATATGTCTGATATAGGGCCCCAAAAACAACCATATTTTTAATGGCCCTATAGGCCTAAAGTACATCCATCCTTCTAGCTCTCCTGGGGGCTACATAATGTGTATGATGCCCTATTGTGTCAGGGCGTTAGTTTTCTTTAGATACCGTTTTTTCCTATATAACCTATATTAAAAATTTGGTTATTTTTGGGGCCCTATATCAGACATATACAACAATGTAGAAAATTCAAAGGCCCTATAGGCCTAAAGTACATTCATCCTTCTAGCTCTCCTGGGGGCTACATAATGTGTATGATGCCCTATTGTGTCAGGGCGTTGGTTTTCTGTAGGCACCGTTTTTTCCTATATAACCTATATTAAAAATATGGTTGCTTTGGGGCCCTAGATCAGAGCTTAGCAGCAATGGCAAAAATTCAAAGGCCCTAAAGGTCTTAAGTACATTTATCCCACTATATGTCCATGATATTACATAATGCTTATGATGCCCTACTGAGGTATTGGGTTTATTAATGTTTTAATAATAGTAGGCTAATATTTTCCATTGAGTAATTTTTGGAACCCAAAAAATTATCCTTAATTTGAAAATGAAGGGTCCCAACTATCTAAAGGTCATTTATCTGCCTGGTGCCTTTTTTTTTCAAGGCCCCTTGTTTTGCTTTTTTTTTTGAAAAATAAACAAACAAACAATGAATGGTAAATTTTCTATTACAACTCTCAATCCTTGTTTAAAAAAACTCAATTGGCAGCACCTTAGCCAGAATTAGGTCATGTTGTTATAAAAGCTAAACCATAAAGAATGAAACGAAAAAAAATGGCGGATAAAAGTCCATAAAACTTCACATTTCGCTCGTAATAACAATAATATCGTTGATATTGACGTCCAAAATGTCTTGAATGTGTGTATTATAATCAATAATATGATTCTAAACTGATATTAATCGATTTTTATTTATAATACGCTCGTAATATTTGATTATGCTATAATACGAGATTACCTCGGGACTGAATTGTCTAGAGTAAAACTATTTTTCGTTATTATGTATCAATGTATTACTGTGTCATCTTGGATTGCTATAAAAAGATATATAGGTTATATATCTCAAATTTAATAATAATTTAACAGACCGCTATTTCTGCTCTCCTGCGAACAAGTTCATTGAGCTCTGCGCGGGTATCTAAGCTGTGTGACTTGGATGCCATTTTAAAATGAAGAAAATAGAAAATATGAATCTAATGTTTATGTTCTTTACTTCCGTTTATGTTTAGATGATTTGCCAAAGTGCGTTTTTAGATCGAATAACTTTGTATAAAATATTTACAGTGTTTTATCATAGAAAGAAAAACATTTATTTAAAACGAGTAAAACGTTTCCACGGTATTTTTTTTACCATTTTAAGTAAACTTGTAGTGCGTGTACTTTAACAAAAACATTTTTTATAATCTAAATATAAATAAATATGTTTCTACGTTATATTTTTCCGAGACAATAATTAAAAAATCTGGACATATTTGTTGACATAAAAACCATGACTTCATTAATGGCGGATATTTCAACTTTATTTACAAGTACTTATGAGGTAAAATCGCTTTAAGTATTTTAGTAAACAAAGTTTCAAAGCAAGGTCATTATGCTATACAGCTTAGTTAGGGTTTAAACGATTTCAAGATAAAATATCAAGCACTACATTGTCATCATCGTGGATTATTGCCAAAATCATTCCCCCCATTAAAAGTTAAGCTGCTTGATCTTGAGTACTATAATTCAAAATAACTTCGTCTTTAAAATACGAAATACCATAAAATTTAGTATAATATTAACCATTCTTATTTTAAAATTATGTAAATGTTTGTAATTATTTTAATTTGTTTTTTTTTACAATTATAGTTATATGTTTTATTTATTATTGATTACTCCCTACATGTCCACTTACTATCTATATGATATCTCCTGTGGTGCTTCTATAATTGTTGCATTATTGGCTTTAGTGGGGTTCCATTAGTGGTTTATAGCATCTAAGTCTCTAAGAGATACATATCTCACCCTTTCAGGGATTTTAGAAAAAGAATCTTTGTTATTAGTAATGATAGATGATTGTGCAATCAGTGTCAATAAATCTGACCTGTTATTAAATTTATAATATGTTAATTATGACAAATATCTGAGATCAAATTTTAATAATGTGTTCATTAATTATTAATGACACATTTATCTGGAATTAATGTTCATAAATCTGACCTATTATTTATAGTGCATACCTTTTACTTTTATCAAAGCATGATAATTGAACAATGTTTTAGGACAGGAAGGCTATTGCTAGCTAGATGATGCAGAGATGATGTGCCTGAGATAGCCAGTGAAAGGCATGTGCTTACTTGCACTTGAAAATAAATCTCATACACTGATACAAAGTCGACAAAGATGTTTCCAATAGTCAAAAAGAAAGATGGCCAACTATGTAGTGGATTACATGGGAAAAGACGACTTGGAAGATTTCCTGTTTCTTCATCTTCAGTCATAGTTAAAACTGATAGTAGCAAAGCAATATCTGCAGTGGATAAACACATGGTATGAAAAACATTTCTCTTAATTTACTATTATTTTATTTACATAACAAACTTTTTTTTTAAATATGCTGTTATAGTGTATCATGAATTCTAATAGTCTTTTCATTTAGAAAAAAAATACTTTTTTTTTTAGATTCTAAGTTAGAATGTTCGCAATATTCATATTGTTTTAAAATAAATAATAGCTATTTTATAACGTAGGTAGATGTAACTATGTCATGTAGAATTAGGTTACCTAAAAAAAACTGCATGTGCTAAGTGTAAATAATCATCATCATCAAACCCTTAACTAATGTGGTTGTTGCGGGAATGCATGGACACCTCAACAAACATATTTCTCTTTAGTTGTCTATCCTGCATGACTGTCTTTAGTTCATTTATTAGTAGTCCTGAAGAATGGACAGAACTACTAATGAATTTTAGGGGACGGATGGTCGTGCAGTAAAGCGCTTGACTGTTGACTTGAATGTACCTGGTTTGATCTACGATGAGGACCAAAAATTTTTCAGGTCTTGGCTCAAGTTCCCTTCATGTTTCCTGTGGTGCCTCCATGGCCATTACACACCTGGCTGTGGTGGGGATGAAAGGGCACTACAAAATCTAAACATTTTTTTTAAAGGGGACAGATGGTCTGTTGTAAAGCATTCGACTGTTGACCTGGGTGGGGGGGGTTCCCTGGTTTGATCTTCAGTAAGGACCAATGGATATTTCAGGTCATTGTTTAAGTCTCCACTATATCTCCTGTGATGCCTCCATGGTCATTGCACTATCGACTATAGGGGGGATGAAAGAGGGGCATTGCAAAAACCATCCCATTAGTGGTTCATAGGATCTGAGAGATTTCATCTCATCCATCCTTGCAGGGACTTCACACACACTAATGAATTGTAATTACTATGCAAATCAGTTATTCACATGTACAGAAATATACAATGTAGACTTAAATATTTTTCAAAATAAATTCCATTCAGAATGCACATTAGTTGAAAAAAATCCATGGTTACTAATTGTAAGTAGGTGTCGAATGGTATTTACTTCACACTAACGGTGAACACCAAATGTTTACAAACACAACCAGATAAAATAACTAAGTCAAGTTACTCAAATATGAAAGATTTAAAAAATAGTCTCTTAAATGAATATGATACAATAAATAAAAATCAAAGTAAAATCATCTGAGTATCATTTTACAGTTCCTTCATAAACTAATAAGTTCATCGAACGTATCAAATCTGAGTAAAGTCTTTTTATAAACTCTGCTACTCACAAAATACTTGGTACCCTGAGAAACATCTACAGTCAGTTACCCTCTCAACTCTAACTTCTAGCTGTGTATCCAGATATACGTTGCTTTGAATATGTGGCAAGAAATAATAATGCTTAATGAAACACCACTAATCAGGGCAGTGATATTATTTAATAATACTTTTTAAAAAACCTTTGAGTGATTTTTGTTGACACCATAACTCCTAAGTTGTGCAATATTTTTGCAACATATAGCCTTCAGAAAATTAAAGGAAATATTAGTGTCATGGGAATTTCCTAGGTGTTTTTTCAGAGGTCAATTTGAGGGTATTATTTTCCAGTAAAATTTTATTTATGATTCTTGCTTTTAAAACTTAAATATCTTAACAAATTATTTTATAACATTAGTAATCACAATAAAACAAAATATTTTTTTCTCTTTTATTTGAGTTCAGTTTAACTTAATTTAAATTGGAGATGCCAATTAGATTACTGTCTGCCTGTTTCACTTTCACTGGCTGCTCCTTAGACACAATTTGAGAACCAATGGAACAAAATGTGTTGTCAACACACTATCTATTTACATCCATTGACACAATGCAATAAGTCCATAAATGAAAATCACCCTAAATGTTCACAATAGTTAGATAAGTCCGTACTTGAAGAAATCACTCTCAATATCCACAATAATGCAATAAGTCCATACTAGGGGTTATACAAAAACCGACTTTTAAAAAAACCGGTTGTCGAAGGTCAATTTCTCAAAAAAAACCGACGAAAACCGGTTTTCGGTTTTACAATCAAAATCAAAATAAGTGAAATAAACGATTTTTAAAGCATTCTAGCAGTGATAATTTACATGTATGCCGTATTTAATTACTACTGCCTACTGGGTACATATATTAATATTCCTTTAAATTGCATATTGACTTATTATATTTCTATCATGGCCTTTGAACTGCTAAACTTTGTTTGGCAGTCACGAATGAGACTTAATTATTTCCAGTGTTTCATTCATATTAAGCTATAAATATACGTGGCTGTCAAAGACACGAGGTTTGGTTTGCCGCTCACAGACAATTTCAGAATCAGCCGTTGTGATGTAGACCTCAGTACATGTATAGTACTTATTTATATTTAGTCTATAGATATTACGGTTCTTTTTTTACTCTTGGTATTATCTTTGTCTTTTTCTCTCTCTCACCCTCCCTCCCTTCCTCTCTCTCTCTCTCTTTCTCTCTCACATCTTCTGTCTAAGTTTCTAATGTTAACTATATATGTGACACAGTACACAAACACCTCTGTACCTCTATGGACCCACGGGCCACGGCCAGTGACCAGTGTTGCCACTCTAAAAATATGAAAAACCCACGTTGGGACCCTTAAAAAACCCAAGAAAACCCAAGGTCATTTTTTCCCCATTGTTGTTAATGAAAAAAAAGGTATCATAAAGCAGTAGTATATAATGTAATTGAATTGTGTGTTGTTGTTTTTTATCCAAAATTTTTTATTTTTTGGTTTTTGAAACTAATTAAAAAAATATTGGGAATTCTAAAAAAAATGTTTTTTGTATTTAATGTGTTTGTATATTATGGCTCAACTTCAGGCCCGTAGCGTGCGGGGACGGGGGGCAAGGGGGCGGGCCCCCTGCGTTTTGTCTGCCCCCCTGCTTATTTGATCTACTTAGAAAAATGTATTACCTGCCCGGCCCCTGCTATTGCCTGGCCCATGCTGTAGAATGCCTGGTCCCTCCTGTAGAATTTTCACGCTACGTGGCTGCTCAACTTTCTACAACTAAAGTTCAAGTTTTCTCGACTCACAAAAATCGTACAGCTGATATAAAAACTGTTTAACCCTTGTCTCGACATGAGTGATTTGTAAAAGATAATTACAACAAGTCCAACTAACCCCCCCCCCCCCCCCCCCGGGTCTGTGACAACTTTATGTGACACTTTTGTGCTATTGAGAAGAAACTAAACACAGGACATACGATACTTTCAGAAAAACTCTAACCCCATGAGTCCAAAAGTACATTCCGCAAAAACACTTTCACTCTACCGGCTACCCTCGCCTGTCGCCTCACACCTATTGGTGTCAATTTACCGGTCGGGATGTTTCTAGGCCCTACGTTCAGTTTTTCCCCCTTTTCCCACCAAAAATGACCCAGATAAGGGGGGGGGACACTTGTACAATAGAGAAAAAAACAAAACAAAAAAACCCAAGATTTACAGCCGAAAACCCCATTTCCCAAGTTAGTGTCCGAAAACCCAAGATCTTGTGAAAAACCCCAAGGAGTGGCAACACTAACGGCCACATTGAATGTCCATTTCAAAAAATTTCTCCACTGAACTCTAAATTCACTCCTCGACCCTCCCTTCATACAATTATCTCCCCACCTACCCCACTCCCATCCCTGAGATGTATCAGTTACACCAGTCATTACAGCGGCTGTACAAAGATCCTGCCTTGTTTAGGTTAGAGGGGTGGGCGGTGGTGAAGGTGTTGGATGACGAACATAAATTTAGTCAACTTGAAAAAAATAGCCTCTTTCTATTGTTTAGTAACGAACTAAGAAGATACCAATCACCCAAACCCCCCCCTCTCCCGTCTCAATGATATGCCCGTTTCAAGTTGTATACTTTACGCAAGTAAACACTAAATTCTTGCGCTAAAAAAATCGGTTTTTCTGTGGAATTAGTAAACGACCTGAGTTTAGCCCTCTTTCCAGGTCGAGGAAACAACGGATACAATAAATCTCTCTATGTGTATATACCCTCCCCTCCCCCTCAAGTTAACCCTGAACCACTGGTCACGCCTTCTCTCTTGTATCGCTCAACAATTACTTTCTAACAATGATTAAGTACACGGGTCAGACTGACGTGGGAGTTCATTGGAAAGTCAAAGTTTCCCAGATTTATCTGCAATTTATCTGAATGTAACAACATTTTTTTCTAATTGTTAAGTGCTAGGCTAAAACCGACTTTTTAAAGCCCAAAAAACCGGTTGTCGAATGCTTCGAGATTCGTCGAAAAACCGGTTTTTCGCCGCCGGTTTTTAAAAACCGACTACCCCTAGTCCATACACTAACAAATCACTCTGCCTCTACTCTGACTAACCAAAGATTCTACGTCTCCTAGACCTTTTTCTATTCCTAATGTTGACTTTCACTCACTGTGTTCTTCGCTCAACGACTTCTTCTCAACTACATTTCTCTGCTCTCAACTCTACTCCCTTAACTACTAAACTCTGTCCAAACTCAGCCATATTTATACTGCTAACATCCGCACCTTAATTACTAATTATGTTGCTGTCTACTTACATATTTTCTATTCTCTCTAAGGAGCGTTGTCATTGTTTAACTCTTCTAGACTGTCTAATGTGACCCTCTGTCTACTTCTCCTGTCCAATGTCATCCTCGGTCTACTTCTCGAGTCATCCTACCTTTGCAAATTTACCTGCCTATTGATTTCTACCCACCTGGTCTTAAGTCGTCTATCACCTAGTCTACCATTACTTGTCTTAATCCTACTTTCCAGACTTCTTTTATCTCACAACATTGAAGGGAATATTCTCTGGTCTCTTAACAATCCGTAATGTTGAATTAGAAGTATGTATAATAACTTTACACTTATTTTCAAAACACTGGCATTACCATACTATCTTGTATTAGAAAAATCAAAGAAACACAACAATAGCAAGATTTCAACAAATATTTCCACACTAATATTTGTCAATAAGGTTTTTGTAAGAAAGTTAATGAAAAAGAAATAAATATACTTATTAAAAAAGGATAAATGTGGAAATAAAACAGTGTCATTCCTAAACAGCGCTAAAGATCTATAACTCTACATAGGAAAAGTAATGATTGAATTTTATAATAAATAAATTTTTGTATATTTGAAATTATCTTTTTTTCATAAAATTCAGCAAGAGAAAGACACAGAAGAAGATAATGATATCTTCTCAGGCTATTCTTTTTCACCACTTCAAGCAACTTCAGATTCATTTCTTTTATGTGAGATAGAGAAGATTGAATCTGTTATGAATATCGACAGGAGACAGGACACATTTTCAAATGTAGAGGCTAAAAAATTATGCAAAATTAGTCAAGTTAATCCAGTCCAAGTTACAATTAGTAAAGAGATTAATGCGACAGAGGCTTGCCAGGGAGGATATTCCATGTTTTCTGATGCTAAACAAAGTTGTACTAAACTGCTACATCATCAGACCTCCTCTGCAACAACTTCTGCTCTCCCTTATGCCAGTCCTACAAATAGCCCTATAAATAAAAAGCCAAAACACAGTTCTTTTAAAGCAGTTAAGAAAACACAAAAGAATAAAGTAAGTTCAAAAAACACATCTCCCCCAAACAGTCAAAGTATAGAAAGCTTCTCCAGAAATTCTTTAAATTCTTTTGATAAAATCTCTAAAGAGATAAATGAATTGAGTCAAGTAATGGGGAAAAGACCAAATCTAAATCAATCAACAAATGCTATGAAATTTCAGTGTAATACCATTGTTAGCACTACGGCTGAACATAAAACAGATCAAAATATTTTAGATGAAAATAAAATCATATCACTGAACAGTATAAACTGTAAGACTGATACAAATTCACTTCAGTGTAAAAAGATGGAATCATTGCACTTTTCAGAATCTTCACATTTATATACAGGTTCAGGTATGTTGAAGTTAAAATATTTTACAATATTAAATTATATTTAATTGCAGATGGTAATAACTGATCCTGTTCTAATATTAAGTTTGCATGATAATCATTTATTTCAAAATCACATAATCAAATATTCATAGTGAACATTTGAAAAAAAAATAGAACAAACATTTCATAATATTCTTCAGACAACTTAAATTTAACAGAAGAAAAAAGACTTCTAAGCTCATGGGGCTTACCTGATCCAGTACTGGAAGTTTATAAAAAACAAGGAATCAACACAATGTTTGCGTGGCAGGCAGAATGCTTGCTGACAGGAAATGCTCTTGGTATCACTTATACTTAATTAAATGAAATTTGTATACATGTAGTCAGTAAAAAAAGAAAAATGATAATATTTAATTTTATAACTAATTTGTGCTAATTTTGCAATAATTCTCCATGTATTACAGCTGGAGGCAATCTAGTATATTCAGCTCCAACCAGTGCAGGGAAAACTTTAGTAGCTGAGTTGCTGGTTTTAAAAAAAGTTTTGGAGACAAGAAAGAAAGCAATTGTAATACTGCCATTTGTTGCGGTTGCTAGAGAAAAAATGTATCAGCTTCAAGTAGGTAGACACAAATAATACTTGATTTATTTTTTAAAAGCTGTGCTAATTTTATTTTTCTTTAGCTGATTGTTGTTTTGGGCTAGTATGTTAAAGTTGATTTATCATCTTTAATACACACAGAACCTTTATCAAGACATAGGAGTTAAAGTTGGAGGCTACATGGGAAGCAACTCTCCCAGTGGTGGACTGTCACAAGTTGATATTGCTGTTTGTACCATTGAAAAAGCTAATGGTTTATTTAACAGACTAATGGAGGAGGGAAGAATAGCAGAAATAGGTGAGGTTTTCACATCCATGTTTGTAAACTTTCTGGTCATTGTTAATTTGAAAATCTTCAAGTAACCATTATTATACTGATGTCATCTGTTTTTCTTTTCTGGTCTCTGCTGATATTAGCTGATGATTTAATACATCCTCATTTCTGTGGTTGATTTTTACTTCAAGGTATAGTTGTAGTGGATGAACTTCACATGGTGGGGGATTCTCACCGTGGCTATATGCTGGAGTTGATGCTCACAAAATTAATTTATTTAACTCGCAAGTAAGTTGCCACTACTGACATGCTCTTCTTATACAATATATCAAATAGTGTTATAACTATTTATAGTATCCACTTTGAAAAATAGTAAACCTTGTTGTTTTTTGTGTGTGTTAGTTTGACTAACCGGATATTGTGATATGAAAAATGTTTATCTCACTGGAGATTGAACCAAGGGATTTTCAGGTCATGGTGAAAGTTACCTTCATGTCTCCCATGGTGCCTCCATGGCTGTTGCACTATTGGTTATGGTGGAGATGAAAGAAAGGAACTACAAAAACAGCCACAATGGTTTATATGATCTGAGATTAATATCTCATCCTTACAGGGAATTCACAGATATGGTATACTATTAAAAAACTGTAAATAGTTATTCAAATCATATTACTTGTTCTTAGAGCCTTGTTCTTCTTAATTCCCAGAGATGAAGATAGAGTACAAATAATAGGCATGAGTGCAACTCTACCGAATCTTCAACTACTTGCTGATTGGTTAAAAGCCTCACTTTATTTTACTGACTGCCGTCCTGTGCCTCTGACAGAATTTATCAAGACTGAGAACAAAGTACTCAACAGTGACTTAATTGTTCAGCGAGAGATACCTGCTTTATTGACATTCCCTGGCGACCAAGATCATGTTGTTGCTCTGTGTTTGGAGACAGTAACTTCCGGTCATGCTGTCTTGATATTTTGCCCGACAAAAGTTTGGTGTGAAAATTTGTGTGAACTTGTGGCAAGGCATTTTTTCCATATATTGCAACAGCAAACTAAAAATGAAGGTAAAGGTAAAACTTAAAGTACTCACCTCTGAATAAATCTTTTTTTTTTTTATCTTTTGAAAAACTGCTTAGAATTCTGTTTGATATTTCATTTCAGATCAGAGAGAATCTTGTGGAGAAATAACGTTACATCTAGACAAGAAGAGTCTGCAGGAGACAATAGAACAGTTAAAACGTAGTCCAGCAGGTGTTGATCCAATGCTTGCGAAGTGTATCATCAACGGGGTAGCATACCATCATGCAGGTAATGAATGAATTGCAAAGATTATTATGCATTTTTTCTAAGTATTCATCTCACTTTCTTTTAAAGCAGAAAACTTGAAAGCAACATGAAATAAAAAAAAAAAATTTAGATAAAACATTAAAAATGAGTGATTTTTTTTGTGGCCCTTAAAAAGTGATGTTATAGGAACAAATAAATTTTTCTTAAGTTTTTAGCCATTCATGAGATTTTAAAATGTATATACTTGGCTATAATGGTTATTTGTGTTTTTTTTTTTCTTAGGACTGACATTTGATGAAAGGGAAATTATTGAAGGTGCTTTCCGAGAAAGTCATTTAAAGGTTCTGGTTGCTACATCAACTTTGTCATCTGGAGTGAATCTGCCAGCACAGCGTGTGATTATCAGAACCCCAATGTTTCATGGACAAGTCATTGATTCACTCACTTACAAACAAATGGCTGGAAGAGCTGGCAGAAGGGGAGTGGATAAATTTGGTAAAAGCTTTTTTTTTTCTTTGTCTTTAATTATTTTTATTTATTTATTTTTTTACTTACTCAGTCAAAGTTAATGGAAGTGTTTTTTCTTTATTGTAAACAGGGGAAAGCATTCTCATTTGCAAAGCTCAAGAGACAATTAAAGGGCAGAATTTGTTGAAATCTGCACTACCCCATGTTGAAAGCTGTCTTCAACTTGCTACAGACCAAGGTCTCAGCAACAGTTTAAAAAGAGCTGTTCTAGAGGTAGGATAATTTAAAGTATGAAATACATGTATTATGAATTATAAGTTGAACTCTTGTAGACAGAGATTTTATATTAACAATAAAAAGAAGATGAAGGTGTTGCTCTTATTACATTAAAAATTAAGCTTTAGCTTCCAGCACTTATGCATATTTATCTTTAATTTTCTTGTCATTTATTAGATATTCTAAAATTACATTTTAATTATAATACTCATCATCTATTCATAAAGATCTGCCTGCTTCTTTATTTCATATTAGGTCATTTAAACTGTTGGTATTCTTGTTCCTCTATTAGCCATCACCTTTTAGACTGAAATATTTTATTATTAAATACATGTATTATGACAGTTTTGTATATAACATTAAAGTAGTCAATCCTTCCTTATTTTTATTTTTGCTTCTCTTTAATTATATTCATCAATTATCTATGCCATGACTCTTATAAATCTAAAAAAGCCATTGTTCCTTAATTAAATGTCATTTTCATTTAGTGTACTTTATTAAATTAAAATTTAAGCACACTGGTGTTTGCCATCATATAAAACACACTGTATTAACTACACTTGCATGAATTTATATAGCAAACTTTTGCGAGGTTCTTTTTATTAGCTTTGCATGTTCTATCTTTTAAAATGCTAGTTACTCAGCAGAGGTACAACCCTAAAGACGTTATTTTTGAAGTGGGGGGTTAAAAAAAATTTTTTCTATAAATTTTTGGGGAGGGGGTCTGGGGAGGTGGTGGGGGGGGGGGGGGGGGTGAGCGAGACCTACCCAATTGTTTTATCAAACACAAAGTTTAAAGAATTGTTTTCAGACAAGGATTATTTAATTCCCCTTTTACATACTTAAGGAATTCTTAGTATCCTTGAATAACATTAGGCCATTCCTGAGGCATAGTATTGGAATGGCTACAGTTATTTACCTATATATTAAGAGGTTAAACGAAATAATTAGAGAAGAGATAGCCAGTAACTTTATTTGTCATAGGAGACAAAAATGACTTCAGCTTTGGTATGTAAAGGAAAAAGGAACCTCATATCCTAGTGAATGCAGCCCATAAAATTGTGACATATAAAAATATTTTTTCACAGTTCCCTGAATTAAGAAAAGTGGTTTCACTTTCATGTCGTGTCCAGGAAACTAAATGAACTTTTTTTTTCAATGCTGCTTGATTTTTTATAATCATTTTTCAGATCGTTGTTAGTGGAGTGGCTACTAGTTACGAAGATGTACTCTCTTACATTGACTGTTCTCTGCTGTCTGCTTCTTTGAATGGAGATGATATGGACAAAATGGCTGTAGTGGCAAGTTGTATTCAATATCTGCAGGAGAATGAATTTATTACAGTACACACACAACTTGGTGATGGGAATGTTGGTAAACATATTCAATCTTCTGTGTGTCATTTATCATGAGAAAAAAATATCCATTCAATAATTGACCCCATCTGGTGATCTCCATGTTTCTTTGTGTATCTTTTTTTTGTGGAAATTTAATTCTACTGACGCCTTGATGCAAAATCAATTAGCTATGTTCCTTTTCTGCTGCTTTCTTCATGTAGGTTGTGGCTTCTAATTATTGGTCTGTATATTGTTTATCTTTGCATTGAAGTCTCCTAAAACTATTTTAAGATAATGTCTGTGTGCTTCTTCATGCATTCTTTCTACTCAGTGGCTTCGAATACGACCGGGTGTGTTTCGTATTTTTTTTTTCCGAGACACGACCAGCAAACTTTGATGATGTCAGTAAACAGAATGAATGAGAACTCTTATTTACTGCAGACTTTGATGATGTCATTTGCTGTTAATAATCGGAGATATTTTTATATTTGGCTTTAATTTTTTTCGGGTATGTCCAAGCCTAATAAATAAAGTCATTTGCTGTTAATAATTGGAGATATTTTTATAATATTTTTTTAAAATAAATACGGCTTTGAATTATATATTTTAGTTGTCAGGATATATGTCTAAGACTAAGAGTTTTTGGGTCTGCTCAAGCCTAATAAAGTCGGACGAATAAAACAAAAAATTATGCGCTAAATTAGTATCTATCGTAACCCCCCCCCCTCCCCAGAAAGCTAACACTCGTTAATTCGTCTCCGTCAGTATTTGGTTCGATTCTCGGATATAAATGCTTCCCCATCCCCTCTATTTTTGTTTCTTAATCTTATTATTATTTAGTAAATTTGAAATATGTAGGTGTCGAGGAGTTAAGGTTGATTTAAATATCCAATAATTGATTTAATTTGTGCATGTGTGTTAATCACACTTTTTAAGTAACTCTAGAGAGTATTAATTTTCAAATTGTTATGTGACATAGTTTTTTCTAGTTTGACGTCATTTAAGATTTTGCTTAGAAACAAGCCTTGGTGATAACGGCAGTTGCTTTCTAGATGATGAACCTATAGGACGTATTTTTATTTAACTCTAGAAGAAGTTAATATATTTGCTTTCATATAGCAACTCATATATATTGTTCGATCTTTTGAAGATGTGCCTTTATGATTTAACATGTTTGCTACTTTAACGTCTTTGTCAATAAATGAAGAATCAGCAACATTGTGTTGAATATTAATTGGAGAATTGTTTGTCTGAGAATAAGTGACACGCTACCACACTAACGCCTCCAAGTTCAATCTGACTGCAACTGCAGTTAGACCCCAACTTCAATAACATCACACAACAAACTTTCACAGTAGGCGTCTCTGAATTTTTTAAAGTGACGCAAAAATGATGGTAAGGAAAAGTTATGTAATATTTAGCCTTAGGACTAGCTATACCCTGTAAAGCCTTTGCAGGAAGATAAACTATTGTAAAGCCATTGCCCAACCTAGGATTTGGGGGCCTTGCATTTTGACATTCGATACCATGACATGAGATTATGTACTTTATATTTAATGTAAAAAATAATTTTGGGGTCTCCCTCAAGCTGGAGCCCGGTGGGACTTTCGATTTTGGACTCCCCTCCCTTAAAATTGTTACGCCTCTGTGTTCAGCTTTGATACATATTTTCAAAATATTTTTTTTTTAAGTTATGAAATAGTTAAAAAAACCTAATTAGTTGTTGTTTCTTTTTTTTACAACATCCTAAAATATAAATTATTTCAATTAAAAAAAATGTCAAAGATATCTAGTTGGTTAATTTTCATTAAAACAACTAAAAGGATATATTCTGAAAAAAAAAACACAATAAAAAAAGTTATGTTTCTGAGAGGAATCGAACCTGGATATAGTCAGCATAAAAATGAGTCACAGACCAAACGGTTTCATCACTGTGCCAGGAGGACACACAAGCTAAGTTGCAATTTTAATGTATAAGTAGACAAAATTACTCGTTCCCGCGAAAAGAAAATAACTTTAAATCCTAAGAGTTCTATCTGTTTACTGACGTCATCAAAGTTTGCTGGTCGTGTCTCGGAAAAAAAAAATACGAAACACACCCGGTCGTATTCGAAGCCACTGCATTCTTTCTAAACCATCATAGTATTCTTCTTTGGTATCACCTTCTGTATATTCAGTGGGTAAACTTCATTTTCCTCTAAACCAAAATCTACATTTTTTTTTATTAGCTTAAAATATCTAAATTAAAAAAAGAATTATGTGAGCAGCTGAACAATCCATTCAAAAAAAATGGTGATTGAGGACATCAAGGGTTAACTGGTAGAGAATGCGTAGGGGGGTAAAGGGTTGATATTTATTAGCTTATTATACAATAACTATTTCTCAGGAGCTTTAAAATTTTTGTACTCAATTTAAAAATGAAGTCGATTTGTCAGTTATTTTTAAAACACATAAATGGTTGGGTGGATAGGGCTTTAAATTTCAAAATGGTCAATATAAATATTTAAGATGTTTTATGAATTATATATAATTTATAAGTATCTTATTAAATCATTTTTTGTTAACATTTTTATTAAGTATTTGAGTTTTTTTGTTTGATGATCTTCATAAATTGATAACTTCATTTAGGAGAGGGTATAGAGAAAAAGAAGTTTTTTTCCACACAACTTGGTGCAGCCATTCTGGCTTCTTCTCTCTCACCTGATGAAGGATTGCAAGCGTTTGCTGAGTTACAAAAAGCAAGAAAATCTTTTGTTTTAGATACTGATTTGCACCTTATTTATTTGGTGAGTTACCATCATATATATGATATAATTGTTAATCACTGAGAATCAATTAGTGTGTTACATGGTATTTTCATGTATTATTTTTCTGTTTTTTTTTTCTTTTTGGCTCCCTCCTGCATATTAAATTTCTATGCATTTTGTATTATATAAAGGTAACTCCCGTTTACACACCAGATATAGCCAGCTGTATCAACTGGTTCAATTATCATGCACTCTGGGAGTCTCTGTCTCCAGCAGATAGACGAGTTGCTCAACTAGTTGGTGTTTCTGAAGCTTTCATTGGAAGAGCAATTAAAGGATGCATCCCTACAAAGACGTTAACCCAGAAAAAATCATTAGGTGTACATCAAAGATTTTTTGTTGCATTGATATTAAACAATCTTGTAAGTAGCTTTGATGCTATTGGCTTAATTCTTTTTTCTTGTGTTTATAAATAGTCATGGGGATAACCTTTGTTTTATTGTAAAATTTAGTTCTAGAGTTATTTTTTTTAGAGTTTTTTAATTAGATTCACTTTCTGTTTGTTTGTGTGTCAGCAAATATTGTAGCTTGATTTCGTACCTGTTCTCATTTAGTTAGAATGTTTTAAAATTTAAATATGTGTGTATTATCGATGACAATACATTATTTTCATAATTTCAAGCCCAACAAATAACATCTTGTTAACCACAAATCTGATTACTTTTCAATAATTTTTTATGATGGTAAGAGAGTAGGAGGTAGATTAAGATGTCAAGTGAATAGGTCTATAACTGTGTTGCAGTGCAGTATTTTTAGTCTTAGTTTTCCACACTATGTTTACAAAGCTAGTAAAATTCTTTTAATACTAAAAATTATACATTTTTTTAGATGATATTTAATAAAATGAACTATAAAGTAAATAAATTATCCAAAAAAAAATAATCCATAGATAATACACATATTTATATTAAATATCATGACTTGAATTAAAAGCGTGGGAAATTCAATAAACTTACTAAATATGTTTTTACATTAGTTGATAAACAGCGATAAATGAATATTTAATGTACAGATACTGATGGTCACCCACACTTTTATTGTTAGCAATGAACGATTTTTTTTACTTTTTTAGTGCATTGTAAAAAAAAGATTTTTTTAATTATGTTTATCATACTTAAAATAACATTAGTTTATATAGTTCACTAACTTTACTATTTAATTGAAAGTAAAATACATAAATATACTTATAGTTAACCTAAGATTAATTTAAAATGTTTCCAATCTTGAAGATATACATTTATGTATCATCTGATGAAATTAATGTTCCCAAAATTATGCTTTTCTTATAAACAGATTCAAGAAACTCCTTTGATTGATGTAGCTACAAAGTTTAACTGCAATAAAGGACAACTGCAGAGTCTGCAACAGTCTGCATCGACATATGCTGGTTGAGTAATGTTTTTTTTTTTTGATGACTGAATCAGTGGTTCCCCTCATGTGTCAAAACATCACATGCTCTAAATGTGTTAACTTTCACTGAGGTCCTTTTTTATTCCATTGAAGTTAAATTCATTACATTCACACTTAACTAATTCAAATTTGAATCAATGTTACCTTGTATGTGATTCAACTTAATTTGAGTGGATAAACATACACATGAATTCTGAATAGTTGATGAGTTGGCTGTATATCACACAGGCATAAATATTTATGAATTTGCTATATATCACACAGGCATAAATATTTATGAATTGGCTGTATATCACACAGGCATAAAAATTTCACGTAATATTTTTTTTCAGTATACATTTTTTAATTCTCTTGTAGACTATGGTGGTTTATGTGTATTTTCATTTTTAGATTCCCTGTAAACTTTAATTCTTTCCAGTATTTAATTTTAATTGTTTTGTATCTATTTAGGTATGATGACAGTTTTGTGTGGGAAGCTCGGCTGGTACAGTCTGGAGCTGCTGTTGTCTCACTTCCAGAAGCGACTGTCATCTGGTGTGCAACAAGAGCTGGTGGATCTGGTGCGCATTCAATCTTTGAATGCCTGCAGTGCCAGGATGTTGTTCAATGCTGGATACCAGACTGTTGCTGATGTGGCCAAAGCTGAAGTTATTGATGTGGCAAACCTTTTCAAGAAAGCTGCACCATTTCAGAGGTAACTAAATAAGGATAATATACAGCATTTAGTTTTTGTCCTTAATTGTACACTAACAAGTTGAGTATTTAAGAGACTATTGATTACGATCAATATCAGAAATATGTACAATTTTTTGATTATCACAATGATTACAATCAATATCAGAAATATGTCCAGTTTTTTGATTATCACAATGATTACAATCAATATCAGAAATATGTCCAGTGTTTTGATTATCACAATGTTTTAAACCTAGTTTATGTTTCCAAATCTTTTATTTTTTTTAAACCCATTTTTCCATTCCTGGTTGTAATATACCAGTAATTACTGAGTTCAACCCCCTGTAAAACAAACATTTGTTGATCTTGTTATTTAACTATTTTCTTACCTCACCATTTCAGTTTTTCTGAAGCACCCCCGTCAATTATGACTAGGTTCAATATGTTATTAATGAAATATTATGAAATTAATTATCTTTACAATGGTATTAATAATTGCATTATAACAAGTTTGTATTAGGTTGAAATGCAATAATAATTGCATGAAGAATATAATTCTAAACAGTTAAATAAAAATTTTTAATTAGATAATGAGAAATGAAAAATGTATGATTAATAAAATAGTATTTGTGTTGGTCAGTGGCATTTTATATGGAATATATAAGTTACCACATAAAAACTTTAAAAATTTAACTTTCAATCAATTAATGCTTTTTTTTTAATGCATCTCATGCTTAAGAAAGAGTTATTGTTAATTTATTTTTGATAATTTATCTGTAAGAAAAATGGAATGGTAAATTTTCTATTTAATTTCACTCATAGAAATGGAGATTAAAGCGGTGTCTGGAATCAGTAAAAATTTGATGTTTTCTCTTCATTAATGCAGAGCTTTCATTGTTCTGCCATTATAGTTTTAAATTTGAGACATGTCATCATTATCAGTAAATTTGAGACATGTAATCATTATCAGTAAATTTGAGACATGTCATCATTGTCAGTAAATTTGAGACGTAATCATTATCTGTAAATTTGAGACATGTAATCATTATCAGTAAATTTCAGACATGTAATCATTATCTGTAAATTTGAGATATGTAATCATTGTCAGTAAATTTGAGACATGTAATCATTGTCAGTAAATTTGAGACATGTAATCATTGTCAGTAAATTTGAGATATGTAATCATTGTCAGTAAATTTGAGACATGTAATCATTATCTGTAAATTTAAGACATGTAATCATTATCAGTAAATTTGAGACATGTAATCATTATCTGTAAATTTGAGACATAATCATTATCTGTAAATTTGAGACATGTAATATGTAATCATTGTCAGTAAATTTGAGACATGTAATCATTGTCAGTAAATTTGAGACATGTAATCATTATCAGTAAATTTGACATGTAATCATTGTCAGTAAATTTGAGACGTAATCATTATCTGTTAATTTGAGACATGTAATCATTATCAGTAAATTTGACATGTAATCATTGTCAGTAAATTTGAGACATGTAATCATTGTCAGTAAATTTGAGACATGTAATCATTATCAGTAAATTTGACATGTAATCATTGTCAGTAAATTTGAGACAAGTAATCATTATCTGTAAATTTGAGACATGTAATCATTATCAGTAAATTTGAGACAAGTAATCATTATCAGTAAATTTGAGACAAGTAATCATTATCTGTAAATTTGAGACATGTAATCATTATCTGTAAATTTAAGACATGTAATCATTATCAGTAAATTTGAGACATGTAATCATTATCAGTAAATTTGAGACAAGTAATCATTATCTGTAAATTTGAGACATGTAATCATTATCAGTAAATTTGAGACAAGTAATCATTATCTGTAAATTTGAGACATGTAATCATTATCTGTAAATTTGAGACATGTAATCATTATCAGTAAATTTGAGACAAGTAATCATTATCAGTAAATTTGAGATATGTAATCATTGTCAGTAAATTTGAGATAGTTAATCATTATCAGTAAATTTGAGATATGTAATCATTGTCAGTAAATTTGAGACATGTAATCATTATCTATAAATTTGAGACATGTAATCATTATCTGTAAATTTAAAACATGTAATCATTATCAGTAAATTTGAGACATGTAATCATTATCAGTAAATTTGAGACAAGTAATCATTATCAGTAAATTTGAGACATGTAATCATTTTCAGTAAATTTGAGACAAGTAATCATTATCTGTAAATTTGAGACATGTAATCATTATCAGTAAATTTGAGACAAGTAATCATTATCAGTAAATTTGAGACATGTAATCATTATCTGTAAATTTGAGACATGTAATCATTATCAGTAAATTTGAGACATGTAATCATTATCTGTAAATTTGAGATATGTAATCATTGTCAGTAAATTTGAGATATGTAATCATTGTCAGTAAATTTGAGATATGTAATCATTGTCAGTAAATTTGAGACATGTAATCATTGTCAGTAAATTTGAGACATGTAATCATTATCAGTAAATTTGAGACAAGTCATCATTATCAGTAAATTTGACATGTAATCATTGTCAGTAAATTTGAGACATGTAATCATTATCTGTAAATTTGAGACATGTAATCATTATCAGTAAATTTGAGACAAGTAATCATTATCTGTAAATTTGAGACATGTAATCATTATCTGTAAATTTGAGACATAATCATTATCTGTAAATTTGAGACATGTAATCATTATCAGTGTCAGTAAATTTGAGACATGTAATCATTATCAGTGTCAGTAAATTTGAGACATGTAATCATTATCTGTAAATTTGAGACATGTAATCATTATCTGTAAATTTGAGATATGTAATCATTGTCAGTAAATTTGAGACATGTAATCATTGTCAGTAAATTTGAGACGTGTAATCATTATCAGTAAATTTGAGACAAGTAATCATTATCAGTAAATTTGAGACATGTAATCATTATCTGTTAATTTGAGACATGTTATCATTATCTGTAAATTTGAGATATGTAATCATTGTCAGTAAATTTGAGACAAGTAATCATTATCAGTAAATTTGACATGTAATCATTGTCAGTAAATTTGAGACATGTAATCATTGTCAGTAAATTTGAGACATGTAATCATTATCAGTAAATTTGACATGTAATCATTGTCAGTAAATTTGAGACATAATCATTATCTGTTAATTTGAGACATGTAATCATTATCTGTAAATTTGAGATATGTAATCATTGTCAGTAAATTTGAGACATGTAATCATTATCTGTAAATTTGAGACATGTAATCATTATCAGTAAATTTGAGACAAGTAATCATTTTCTGTAAATTTGAGACATGTAATCATTATCTGTAAATTTGAGACATAATCATTATCTGTAAATTTGAGACATGTAATCATTATCAGTGTCAGTAAATTTGAGACATGTAATCATTATCAGTAAATTTGAGACAAGTAATCATTATCAGTAAATTTGAGACATGTAATCATTATCTGTAAATTTGAGACATGTAATCATTATCAGTAAATTTGAGACAAGTAATCATTATCAGTAAATTTGAGATATGTAATCATTGTCAGTAAATTTGAGATAGTTAATCATTATCAGTAAATTTGAGATATGTAATCATTGTCAGTAAATTTGAGACATGTAATCATTATCTGTAAATTTGAGACATGTAATCATTATCTGTAAATTTAAGACATGTAATCATTATCAGTAAATTTGAGACATGTAATCATTATCAGTAAATTTGAGACAAGTAATCATTATCAGTAAATTTGAGACATGTAATCATTTTCAGTAAATTTGAGACAAGTAATCATTATCTGTAAATTTGAGACATGTAATCATTATCAGTAAATTTGAGACAAGTAATCATTATCAGTAAATTTGAGACATGTAATCATTATCTGTAAATTTGAGACATGTAATCATTATCAGTAAATTTGAGACAAGTAATCATTGTCAGTAAATTTGAGATATGTAATCATTGTCAGTAAATTTGAGATAGTTAATCATTATCAGTAAATTTGAGATATGTAATCATTGTCAGTAAATTTGAGACATGTAATCATTATCTGTAAATTTGAGACATGTAATCATTATCTGTAAATTTGAGATATGTAATCATTGTCAGTAAATTTGAGATATGTAATCATTGTCAGTAAATTTGAGACATGTAATCATTGTCAGTAAATTTGAGACATGTAATCATTATCAGTAAATTTGACATGTAATCATTGTCAGTAAATTTGAGACATAATCATTATCTGTTAATTTGAGACATGTAATCATTATCTGTAAATTTGAGATATGTAATCATTGTTAGTAAATTTGAGACATGTAATCATTATCTGTAAATTTGAGACATGTAATCATTATCTGTAAATTTGAGATATGTAATCATTATCTGTAAATTTGAGACATGTAATCATTATCAGTAAATTTGAGACAAGTAATCATTATCTGTAAATTTGAGACATGTAATCATTATCTGTAAATTTGAGACATAATCATTATCTGTAAATTTGAGACATGTAATCATTATCAGTGTCAGTAAATTTGAGACATGTAATCATTATCAGTAAATTTGAGACAAGTAATCATTATCAGTAAATTTGAGACAAGTAATCATTATCTGTAAATTTGAGACATGTAATCATTATCTGTAAATTTGAGACATGTAATCATTATCAGTAAATTTGAGACAAGTAATCATTATCAGTAAATTTGAGATATGTAATCATTGTCAGTAAATTTGAGATAGTTAATCATTATCAGTAAATTTGAGATATGTAATCATTGTCAGTAAATTTGAGACATGTAATCATTATCTGTAAATTTGAGACATGTAATCATTATCAGTAAATTTGAGACATGTAATCATTATCTGTAAATTTGTCCTCCAGTGAAAAAAGAGAAGATGGTGAGACAGACTGGGAACAACAAGAGAGAAACAGAGCCAAATGTATTTGGTTAACAGGAAGAAAAGGTGTCACTGAAATGGTGGCAGCTTCTGCTATCATTCAGGAGGCAAAGAATATAATACAAGACCAACTTGGACTCCCTGGCATTTACTGGAACTCAGAAGAGGCTGAAAGTTCAGACTGCACAGACATAGATGCCAATGTTAAAACTGATGCTCATGAGGAAATGCATAATAAAGAAGATGATGTAATAATGGTTAATGATAGCATTAATTCAGATGACACTTGTGATAATATACAGCATTTAGTTATTAATAAATGTACATCTGTCAGTGAAGCCAGAAGGTCAAACACTTCTTCATTAGACAGTTCAAGGAAACTCTCATGTGACAGAAACACTGGCAATCTATCTCTGACTAGAGGTTTAGGTGATATGTCCCTCAACAGATCTACCAGAAACACAGGCAGTGTATCTTTAATTTGTTCTAGAAATACATCAGACATCAGAAGAAGAGAGATTAGGAAATCATTTTATGGACATGTGGTGGTCAGTCCACCAGCAGGTCTGAAGATAAATACTGCAACTATGAATGAAAATTCCATCATACATACGTATCAGGTCAGCCAGCATTCTTGTCACAGCACCACTGGCATTGTTCAGAGAAACATGGGCAGCTCCACAACTATTTCACAATCTTCTCATGTTTTGAATTGTGATACAAAGGATTATCTCCTCCCAGGAAATCTGAAAACAGACCCCCATCAAGTAGCAAGGCTAACCAAGCTAGTGATTGTAATGAAGAGCTGGACAATTTTGAGGAAAGCATCCTCTTAGACACACAGACAGAACATTTACTTAATCAGCATTGTAATGTTGTTATTCAACAGTCAAGTGACTCTGAAAAAAACAAGGAACTTATCAACCAGTCCCAAGGCACATCTTGTTTTAGAATGGAAAAATCTACTGATAACTCAAATCTCTTCACTGACAGTTTTACTTCCAATCAAGAAGTGGGAGATAGTATGGATGCATATTTAATAGATGCTAAGGACCTGAATCAGACAGAATCAGCACAACATTCAGCCACTGTTAAGTACACTCATTGCAAAAATGTTAAAAGTGATGTTCACAGTAAGGATAAACTACCAGGTGGACCTCAATTAATGCATGACAGAGACAGTAAGACCGTTCACACACAGGCAGGACTGAACAAATATACAGTCAGCTCCTGTCTAGCTTCCTCTGCCTGTGAAGATGGTCAAAATATCTCCACTGAGTCTCTTATAGCTGCCAGTGATTATGATAAATTTGAAGATTTAGATGATGGAGTCTTGGTTGATGATAACAGTGATGCTAGTCAAATTGATGATAGCTTCACAACAGACTTGAAAGAAAATTGTTTTTTAACCAGACAGAAGATACTTTCATCTCCTAAATCCTCTCCCTTTAATTCGTACGGCTCTCCTCTTGATGAAAACATTTTTCTAACCAACATTCCTCAACTTGTAAATGTTTCCCACACGTCTGCTAGTCACAGTTCAGTTCTTTTAAGTAGTAGAGACACAACTCAACACAACAGGTCATCATTGCCTCAATATTCTACTCCTAAAATTATAGAGAACAGTAGACGTGGGATTATTGGTAAAGAGAACTTCAATCCACACTCAAAGACTTTACTGTCTCAGAAATTTAAATCTATCGAAAAGGATGACTGCAATAATAGAACCAATCCAGATGAATTTTTTATGGATTCTTTCACCTCATCTGTCCTGGACAAAGTTCAAGCTGCATGTGATAAACTGATAGAAAAAAATGATAATTTAACAGAGGAGAACCAAGAAACTGACAAACTAGCAATGATGGAGTTGAATGTGACAGGTTCAGACACCAGTGATTGTATTCCACCGACACCTCCTGATGACTGCTCCAAGATGGCTTCCCCATTCAGATGTTCTTTCCATTCTCCTCTCAGATCTGCACGTTCAACACCGCACCTATCTAAACCTATTTCACCCTCTGGCACCATTCAACAAAATTTATCCCGAAAATGTTTCACCAAGTTGAAAGAGAGACCAAAAGTTGAACATCCAGGAGACATAATTCTCACTGAAGATGCAGCCAGACTTCAGACTTTGAAACTTCACAGGGAATCAGTTCAGGACAATAAAGCAACTGGTGATGTGAGTGAACCACAGATCAGTTCAGTTTCCCAAAGTCTGACCCAGCAGTCTTTCACCATCATTGATGTTTGTGCTCATAAAGATTTATTTGAAATATTCCTGAAGGAATGGTCAACACAATCCTACTATGCTCTATCTATAGCCTGTGTTAAAAGTCCACCAGAATTGCAGAAAAATTCTGGTCCCAATATTGGTGGAAAATTTTTACGTAAATGTGAGTAGTATTTTTTTTTTAATCTGTGCACATTATAAAATAGAGAGCTTTTGTTTTATGTGCTTTGTTTTTTCATCTTATTTTCTATCACTGTAACTATCTGCCGCCAGGGAAACAAACCAATGCTTTGCACTTTTGTCTGCCTGGGCTGACTTGCTTAACTTTGATTTATGTATGTACTCCTTTCATTCCGTCTGCTCATTGGTTTCCTTTCTTTCATTTGTGGGCTTTTAAGTTTTCTAGCCTCTTATGTGACACTTCTCATTGTTTGTGCTGCATATTTTTTTTAATATATGTCCTTAGTGTTAGTTTAGTAAATTTTAGAGTAAACTTTAAATTTATAATTACTATAATAATAATAAAGAAAGTGATATATTTTAAATAAACTGATTTTTTTTCTCCCCTGTTGTTTGCTTCATATTTCATTGATTCTCAATTCACTCATTTAAATAATATTTTATTATTCATCTGTTCTTTACTTTATAGTTTAGTATCATGCAGTAGATTTTATTTTTTGTAAATCTGTTGTAATATTTTTCTTATCATTTATTTTCATTGCCAACATTTGATTAAATTTTTTTTCTAAAAAATTTGTTGTTATTACATTCAAAGTTGTATTCTTGTTATTTATTTGTATTGACATTTTTAACAAATTCTGGCTCGTACTTCATGTGTAAAGGAATTTTTTT
The DNA here is from genome assembly GCA_021962125.1 of Bulinus truncatus. Taxonomy (NCBI): domain Eukaryota; kingdom Metazoa; phylum Mollusca; class Gastropoda; family Planorbidae; genus Bulinus; species Bulinus truncatus. Next base: position 4,213 of record JAGDYQ010000059.1, on the reverse strand, counting down.
TCCTCAGCTAAAATGACAGATGAAATAGGTTCAGAAGTTCTTAATGGTCTCCCTGTTCCAGACAGTTCAAGTCTTCTGATTGGACTGGCTGTCTCTTGGGAGAATAGAGATTCTTATTATATTTCTTTTATGCCAAATGCTTATAGGGGTAAATATGAGTGAATTCAACTATGTTTTTTAGAAAGTGCATCACTTCCACCATTTCAGTGAATGGGAATTTGTTATTTATAATTTGTTATTTATAATTGATTAAAGAACATTAACCATATTAGGTTGTTTGAGAGGAAAAATAATGATGGCTTTAACTGATTCATTAAACTAAATTATTTAATTTTTAGGTGATATTGATGTTAATGATACACTCTCTGAGCCAGATATTGACAGCCACCTGACTCAGAACTTCAGAATTGAATCTGTTTGTAGAGTTTTGGAATCTTTAGCTGGTAATATCTCTTGGTGAAAATCTTGTCCAGAATTTCTTTTGTGTAAATGTTGTTTCTATTTCAAGCTAATATTAATAAAAACGGAACTTAATAGATGTTTTTGTTGATGTAAATAAAACTAAATTAACACATGATGTAGCAAAAATATTGGCGTTTAAGAATTTTTTGTTGATAACCGTTAAGTATTTTACAAAATTTATATCAAAAGTTTATGATTTACAAGAATATATTTTAAGTTTTAATTTTTCACTCTCTAGCTAACAAACAACATAAACTTGCAATTTATGATGCCAAAACAGTATATAAATATTTGGCTAAAACTCTTGGACTGTCAGTATTAAACTGTGAGGACCCTCGCATAGCAGACTGGTTAAGAGAACCGACATCACGACTTAAAAATCTTCATAGGATGGTAGCAAGTCATTGCCCAGAAGAACTTGCCTTATTAGATTGTATGTATACATTTTTTTGATATCTTGTTAAATTGTTTGTATCTACACTTCTTTTTTTTTTTTTTACCTTAGAACTATATATCACATTGGAATTAAATCTGTCAAAAAATTATTCATAAGGTGTTGAAGTGGCAGATGTTTTCTACATCTCTTCTGTATTATATCAAAAACAACATAGGTACCTAATTTGTATATTTTCTGTTAAAAAAATGTTTAGTTCCTCTCTTTATTTTTAGTTGTTTAAACATGTACCTTAAAAATTGATCAATATTGCATAGATATCCCCTTGTATTACTAATTCAATATTAATGAAGTACTTATTATTTATACATTATCTAATTATCCAGGTGTGATAACAAACAAATTTGTGTGAAAACAAATGTTTTTAATGTCTGGAAATATCCCATTTTTAAATGATTAGTTTCATTGAATCCAGGCATAGGTGGCATGCAGGGATACCAGAGTTTTGGCACGGACATAAAAAGTCAAGTGTCAGCTCGGGTTAGAGCCTGCACGGAAAGTGTCCTAACAATGAAACTCATGAACAGATTCACCAGCTTGCTGAAAGAGGATCATCTGCTTTGTGCTTTCACTGACATTGAAATGCCATCTTTGATTACTTTAGCTCGGATGGAGCTGAATGGTTTTGGTTAGTAGCTGTAGTGCTTTCATAATCAAATATTTTAGCGACATTTGTGTGTGGATTTGTTAAAAAAAATTTACAAAAAGCTTTATTTTTTAAAAGTAAAAGGTCTAAATCATTTCACTTATCTTAAAAAATGTTCATTAACAGGCGTTAGCAGTGTTTAAATAATTTGAATAACAGCCATTAGCAGTGGTTAAATAATTTGAATAACAGGAGTTAGCAGTGGTTAAATAATTTGAATAACAGACATTAGCAGTGGTTAAATAATTTGAATAACAGACATTAGCAGTGGTTAAATAATTTGAATAACAGACATTAGCAGTGGGTAAATAATTTGAATAACAGGCATTAGCAGTGGTTAAATTATTTGAATAACAGACATTAGCAGTGGTTAAATTAGGTACCACAAACTGGCTCAAAATCGTGGTTTTGCGTCACTTTAGTCAATATTTGGATAGTTTTAACTTAATGATTTCTCTACTTAAAACTGATAAAATCTCATAAACAATTATACCATTTTAAACTATTTTGTAAGCCCTACAATAATATGTAAATTTTAATTACGTAGATTTAGAACAAAAGGTTACATTTTTAAAATGAAAACCATCACCGAAGTCACTTTTTACCGGCCGACGCGCGATCTAATTTGACTATCCTAATTTCAATCTCCGTGCGATTCTGGGCCATTCGTCCTACAGTAATGTCAAATATATCATTGTGTGCGAAAATGAATGCCCTTTACAACCATACTAAACATTTAATTAAATTATATTTAACAATATTTTTAATATAAAAAAATCATAATAAAAAGTAAATTATTTTGTGATTTTTTAATTTTGTAGGTTTTTCTTTAGTATCATTAGAAAGCCCGTCCATTTTGCTTTTAAAATGTTATAAAAAAACTTAATTTGTAAGCATGGCCCAAAAGCGCAGAGCGCTAAGAAATAGCATATAACACACATTTTTCACCCATTCTTGCACGACCGTGAAAATGGCCGACAATCAAGTTAGCCACGCTACACCAGTCACAATGAATAGACCTTTATTGGGACTTAAACACCTAGTTGGTAAGTAAAAACGATAAAAACTTGTAGATAAATAGTTACATTATTTGCTCCTTACTCTTTTAGCTTTATATTTCTTTGGAAATGTTTATTGTTGTAGTTATAATAACTTTAATATGATAAACCTCGAGGCCTTTTTGATGCTTTTGTACATTGAACGATACCCCTCATGTTTGTGGACACTTCTTTTTTTTTCTGGCTATTTTTTTAGAGAGATAATAATATTTTCTAAGAGATAACATATTCAAAATTGATTAGTTTATATTTTTTACCGTTGTTAGATAGTTTTATTGTCTCAAATTTAAACAAATATAACAGGTCACGTGGTCGATAATTGGTTGTCAATGTAAACATATAGTAGATTGTAGGCCGACCGAATTAACATAACTATTATTGAATGGATATTTTTTCAATTATTGTTGTAATATAACTGTGTATGTTTAGTATATGCTTAAATTCACTATTATTTAAGTCAGAACCACTTTTAAATGTCATAATTATCCTTATCAGACGGTGTACAACTCAATACTTTATAGAAGTTTTCTGTGCTAGTTGGAGGGATACCTTTATTGCCTTGTCTACTAGACTAGTAATACATGACTTCTTCAACTCTGGTTTTGAAAGAGGAAAATGGCAAGTCATGGGCTCATGTAACTGTTACGCCTGTATTTTTTTTATTAAAATATTTCTTAGCCACTCATGCGTTTGTATTATTATTAAGTATCTTATTATTAATATTAGTTCAGTTTGAGTATTATTGACGTTTGAACATATTTTAGCTTTAATTAGGCTTGCCATACGTCCCGGTTTGGCCGGGACAGCCCCGGATATACTGGGTTGTCCCAGTGTTCCGCCCAGTTGTTGAAATTGTCCCGGTTTAGATTCAGGGCCCAGTTTCTTGGTAATAATTGAGCAAAATTATTAGATCAGAGAATGCGTAATCTGCTCTTTGTGATCAGTAACATTTTGGTAAGTAACACAGTGATACAAATTTACAGAAGTGAAAAATACGAGTGTCACAACAAGAAGAAAACTGTATTGTTTTGTAAAAATATCATGTTTGTGTGCCATTATGAATAAAATAACAAAGATTATCTATTCTATATTTTAAGTGTTTTTTAAATTACTGTTTTCATACCCCCCCCCCCCCGGAACCGACACTTGAAAATAGTTGGTTGTTGTAGTTGTTGTTGTAGCTGTTCTTTTTTCCGCTTCCGTCTTGTTCTTTTCAGGGCAGCATTATCCTGTCGCTCAGCCTCTGCGCGCAATGAACCCTGCCGGACAGCGAGCCTCCAGGACTGGCGGTCGGCTGCTTGGCTCTCCCAGGAGTTGGGGTTAATGGAGCACTGTTTTATATCCTTTTTGCAGGTGTCTTTGTAGCGCATTTTAGGTCGCCCTGTTTTCCTCTGGCCGGTAACTAGCTCGCCATAGAGTAGGTCCTTCGGGATGCGGCCTGCGTCCATTCTTTTGACATGACCAAGCCATCTGAGGCGTCTCTCGCTGAGAACTGCAAACAAGCTGCTCATGTTGGCCCTCTCCAGCATCCCAGTGTTGGGGATCTTGTCTTGCCACTTTATCTGCAGTATACGTCGCAGGCACCTCATGTTG